>JANHZU010013460.1:0-14141 GCA_032468055.1 Acrochordus granulatus | reverse complement strand
CTTCCTTCCCTCCAGTTCCCCTTCTTTCCTTCCTTCCTTCCCTCCAGTTCCCCTTTCTTCCCTTTTTCCTCCTTCCTTCCCCTATCTTTCCCCTTCCCTCCCTCCCCCTCCCTTCTTCCTTTACATCTATCTCCTTCCCTCCCTTCCTCCTCCCCCTCCTTCCCTACCTTCTTTCCCATCTATCTCCTTTCCTTCCCTCCTCTCATTTCTCATCTTCCTCCCTCCCTCCTTTCCCATCTATCTCCTTCTTTCCTTCCCTCCTCGCATTTCTCCTCCCTCCCTCCTCTCCTTCCTTCCTTCCCTCCCTCCCTTCTTTCCACCAAGATTCCCATAAGCTCATTCCACTTGCAGAGTTCCCCACTCCCCCCAAAAGCCGACTTCCGGCTCAAATATCGGCTGATACCGTCTGAATGTCGGGAACGGTCTTTCACCAGCCCGACCGTTTTCGTTTCCGCGCTGGGCTCCTTCATCCCCTCCAAGTTTCCTTTCCGAGCTACTGTAGTTTTTTGTCTGATGCCTCACGAAAATAACGCAGCCGGGCAGACCCTCCAAACAATAACGCGCGCGTGAACAAGGTGCGTACAGCAAAGCCTTTTCTTAAAAAAATGCAGTTCGAGCTCCACCGGGCGGGCCCAGGGATCCCCCGTCCCCATTTCCCAGATAGACTGCTCCTGCTGTGGAGGTGCTGCTTGTCAAAGCTCTCTCACAGCTAATGGTCAAGACGACGTTTTGGAGCCCTTCTAAGGTAGAGCGGCTCTCCGAACAAAGCGCGGAGGGAGGAAGCCGGTTGTCTTCTTTCTTTTTTAGAAACTAAAAACCGGGAATTGGGGTTCTCATGACAACGACAAGCACGTTGTGTGGCAGACCTCTCCCTCTTCAGCCGCCCCTCCAGCAAAAGGAAAAACATAAAAATCAAGAAGGGGGGGGGGAAAACCTGTCTGCGGTTACTCCCAAAGCCCTCTGCGCCAAAACAATCATTTGGGGGCTCGGGTCTACGTGTGACGGAAGCTGGTTTGTAGACCTGCTTCCTTTGCAAGCAGAGAAGGCAGCGGGGGGGGTAACTCCCTTCCGTTCCGGTACTTAAGGTCGGCTTTGCCCTGGAGGTGTGAACCGAATTCTGGGTTTATTTGGGGGTGTTATTTTGCCAAACACTGCAGAGCGGGATCATCTTAACTTGCTCGAAAACCAAGCCATCATTTATGCCTTTCAAGGGCCTCCTAGACAAACAAGACATATTTTCTAGTCTTCACGCCAAGGCGGAAAATCCGCACGTTGGACCACCTGCAATGGCTGGGGCGGGCTGGGAATCGGATTTTCACGACCACCCTGGGTTGCGAAGGGGATGAAATCGCATTTCACCCCTAAACAGCCCATTATAGACATATTAGAGCCAAGTCTGAATCACTAACCTGGTTAGCGGTTTCTGGTGCTGTATGAACCCAGGATATCGGCTCAGTGGAAGAAATCCTGCTCCAGCTAAGGGTGTGATGCTAACTCAACCATAGACCTCCTCCTTTGAATTCCGCCCAATAACACCCCAGAAAGGCCCTCTGTACGAGCCCAGGGGACTCTCATTCTTTGCTTTTGAGGCTACAGGCGTCCATCGGTCTCAGTTCCTCAAATCTCAGTTCCCTGCTCTGATGTTTGGGGTTCAGCCCAAAAATGGCAGTGGGGAGCCGGTAGATCATTTGAACAGGCCTGGGGCCACTCAAAGGCCAGGAAGGGCCCCCCACCCCACGCCCCAGGTGGACGCAAGCCAGAGGTGCCCAGCGTAAGTCTTTTTGCCAGTTTTCCTTCTACCTTTCGGCATCCACCCAAGCCAGCCGGTCTGCAGTCGGTCACTGCGGAGGGGTGAGACTGCTGCCAGCTTTCCGACTGGTACAGCAGAGGGGTGCCCCTCTTCCCCACAACTCCTGCCCCCCAAAACAAAACCAGGAAGAGAGATGATGGAGAAGGGCGGCCCCATAGCCGCTTCCCAATGTCAGGATGGCGCCGTGGAGAGGAGAGGGGCAGAGGGGTGCAAAGGAGAGGCGCTTGGGGTGTGTCCAGAGTTCGAATGGCGACTGCCCGAGCTTCACCCCCTCCCTTCTCCCTTGCTGCAAACAAACAGGCTCGGGAGCAGAAGAGGGCACGGAGAGGAGCACGCGATGCAGATGTGTGCACATCTGGGGCGGGAATGCGCTTTTTATTTTTTTTAAAGGGAGCAGGGTGGGGCGTACCTGAAGGGTGCTCAGGTGGGGAGGGGAAGCTGCGTTGTGGAGCGGCCGGACATCTTTGCCGGGAAAAGGCAAGCCAAGGTTTGTTTATTGATCCACCCGTCCCTCCCTGCCTGCCCCCATCCCTCCATCATCCACATTTGCAGGCACAAAGACAGCCTTTCTACCCAGGTTCCGGGGTGTGGGGGGTGCCGCCGGCAGGGTTCAGCTTCAAGGAGACTCACCTGCCTCTGGCTCCGTCCGTCCTCCCCCGATTTCTGCTGCAGGGTTCGATCCAGCCCTGCCCAGCTGTGGCCAGCCAACCCCTCCCCGGCTGAGCTCACCCCAGCCAAGGCAGGAGGAGGAGGAGGAGGAGCAAAACCCATCTTGCCTGGCATTTTGTGCCCCCCCGCGCATCGCTTTTGCCATCTTTAACCCCTGCCATGCTGAATTTAGAGGCGCTTCCAGGGCTGAGATGCAAAGGGACCCTCAGACGTCATCCAGCCCCACCTCCCATCGGAAGGAACCCAGTTCCGGCTCAGCTTTGCAGACCAGCCAGCTCCGTTTCTGGTCAATGGAGGCACCTCCCTGGAAGGGGGGGGATTTAATTTGGAAGAGCAGCCTCTTCACACACACACACACACACACACACAAATCAAAACCAGCAAATCCGTCTGCCTGCCCGGCCCCCCCGTGAATCCGACCCGGAGGATTCCCCAAAACGCCATTAGAAAATTCTAAACGTTTCCTTGGGGTGGGGGAGACGTCTTCGTCATTTCTTTGCCAAGGAATGATCCCACGATCTTTAAAGGTGGGGAGGAGATTCCTTTAGCTGTGATTTTGCAAACCGGATCGAATCTTTGGAAAGGGCTCGATCCTGTAAGTTGCTGCTTTTCTTAACAAAAATCTGGTTTTATTTGGAGGCCAAAGAAAAATTCAACTGAACGGTGATGAGCGATAGGAACAGATGGGATCGGGATACAGGTAGTCCTTGCCTTACGGCCGTTCGTTTAGCAACCGCTCGAAGTTACAAAGGCACTGAAAAAGGTGACTGACAGACCAGTCCTCGCACTTACAACCATCAGATCCGCATGGGCACAGGATCAAAATTTGGGCACTGGGCAACCAGCATGTATTTTCAACCATTGCAGTGTCCCAGCGTCACATGATCGCCATGCACGACCTTCTCAGCTGGCAAAGTCAACAGGGGAAGCTGGATTCCCTTAATTACCATGTGATTCACTTAACGGACTGGAGTGATTTGCTTAGCAACAGTGGCAAAAGAGCTCACAGAACTGGGCGCGATTCACTGAACCACCGCCTTGCTTGGCAATAGAAATTCTGCTCCCAACTTTGGCCGCACGTCGAGGACTGCTGTACCTCCGTTTCTCCAAAGGCTTGAACAGAGGTGGACCTAGAGAAAAAAGCCCCCGTCGCCGCTCAACTATCCCCCTCTCCGCACAAAATCCAGTTTTTGAAAATCATTTATTGGCACCGAGTCTCTCAAGCAGACCTCACAGTATTTTCCGTTTCACACAAGCACGGATCCCAGCTTAGCGAGCCTCGTCCGGCATCGAGGACGGGTCTTGTTAACGTCCAAGCAGCAATCCACCGGTGGCTAAATATTGCTGGACTACAATGACAATCATGCCCAACCGCTGGCCCGGTTCATAGCCCCGCCTGAGGAGAGGGAAGGGCGAAGAAGTGGAGAAAGGCAGCCCGCATCGCTTAGGAACACGGCTGGGTTTTTCTCTGACCTCGGAGGCAAAGACACCGAGAAGAAATTAAATTAAACCAAATCCCCGGCGGCGCCCCTCTCCGGAACAAAAACCCCGTGAACGCTTCCCTCCATTCCTGCTCCGTCCGGCTCCGACTGGTCCAAAACGCTGCGGTTCACCTCAAGTCCCAGCTGGGAGCCGGGTGCCGGACTGCAGCGCCATCGGGAGAGGCGGCTCCCCGCAGACAGTCACTTCTGCCTCCGGAAGATCTTCCCGGCCAAGTCGAGGAAGACTCGGCCGGGCAGCCGGACGGCGTGCTGTGCGATCAGCGCCAGGATGCGCTGGTGGCTGCGCTCCTCGTAGGCTGCGTAGACGGCCCGGAGCTCCTGCTGCTCGTACAGCGCCTGCACGCGGGCGACCTTCCCCGGATCCTGGCACCCGTAGTTCTCCTGCGGGATGCAGAAGCGGAGCGGCTGAGCAAGGAATGCCTGCCTGCGGGGAGTGCGAATGGCCTTGGGGGAGAGGAGGGATCAGGAGCAGGACGCCCCCTGTGGGAAGGGCTCCTCAGGCCCCCGAGGGTCAAAGACGCGGGACATGCTTTAAAAGGACCCCTCCCCTTCTCCAGGGAATAAAAGGGAAGGGAGGAAGGGCAGGAGAAGGGAGGGAGGGAGAGAGGGAGGAGAAAGGGAGAGAGGGAGGAAGGAGGGAGGGAGGGAGGGAGGAGAAAGGGAGAGAGTGAAGAAAGGAGGGAGGAACTTTATTTTTAATATTTTTGTTTTCAGTTCTGACTGTACAGGTAGCCCTCGACTTACGAGCACCAAATGACATGGTTCTTGAGCGAGTCATCCCATGACCAGACCTAATTTTATGACCATTTCTACCGTGGCACTTTCCAATCACTCCCCCTCAGCCTAACTCACCTCACAGCATTGTCGCTGCTGTGGGGAAAATAGGAAGCCGCCTTGAGTTGTTGATAAAAGTAATAAAGGAGGGCTATAAATCAAATAAATTTAATTAATGAGGTGAATCACATGGTTGTTCAGCAAATCTGGCTTCCCCCGTTGATTTTACCAACCGGAAGCTGACTAGGAGGACTGCAACGACTGCCAAGCACCCAAATCGCGATTACATGACCGCAGGGATGGTGTGACAGTTGTAACTTCAAGGACAAGTCTCAAGTTACTTTGTTCAGCACCGCTGTAACTTTGAAACCCTTGTTAAATGAACAGTTGTAAATCGAGGACTACCTGTCACAGAAGTGCTGTTCTGTGAAAGCCTCTCAAAAGTGAATCTGGGTTTATCCGAGGCGAACTGACTTCCCAAATCATGTTGGTCAGGTTAAAACTTTAAAAGTCGTGTGGGGTTATTTGGGGGTGATTCCGTGGCGGTTGGAAGGAAAACCCACTTCTCCGATCACTGTTTTGCCAACCAGGTTTACCTCCAGAATTTTCCTCTGCTCTGGAGATGCCTGTTTGAGGCTTTGTATCACCAGCCAGCTGCATTTGTTGTCTTGAATATCCGTCCCGATCTTGCCGGTCACTTCGGGATCCCCGAAATTGTCAAGGAAATCATCCTGCGGGGAGAAATGTCATTTTTTGTCTAATTTCTGGACTTTCCCAAGCCCCGAGCTAAGTGGTCGTCCAGGAGAGGACTGAAGATATTTCATGCTGCAAGCTCGTTGCACCCATCAACAGGGACAACACAAACTGCAGGTTTGTGCGGCAGCTCACAATCAACGGAACCAGTTTATCGAGCCCCTGCAAAACTTCCTGCTTTTCCTGATGCTTTTAATTGCAGGAATCTGGGGAGAGGTGAAAGACCGGCCGGTTAAAATTGAATCCTGCACACACCCCTCTGTAAAAAAACCGGGCAAAACGAGCTCTTAACCGCTTGTGCCACCACGCCTCCAATACAAAAAGCACATCAGTGTTCAGATCTGCCTCTGTTACTGAGGCTAGTAAGGGCGGTTCCGGTTTTCTCCTACAGAGGGCGCCTGGGAACACTTGATTTATTTAAACCCTCAGCAAGTTTCCAGCCCTCATGGAGCGATCTTTTGCAAAAGAAAAGAGAGAGAGAGAGAGAGACGCTGTCTGAGGAAAACACAGAATGGGGGAAAACAGCCAGCCTCGCTCTTCCGTGTCCCGGGTTCAAATCCCAAGCCATATAAGCCACCCTTTAGCGACACGCTGCAAAAGAGAGTACCTGGACTTGAAAAAATTCCCCCATCTCGAGAAGGATGGCCTTGGCGTGTGCGTGCTCCTCTTCGCTGTCAATGCCAGCCTAGGAGAGGAGGAGCAAGTGAAAGAAAAGCACGGGAAAAGTTTACAGGGGGCAGCGAGGAAGCTACCATTCCCAGTCTGTTCGCCCATTCCTTGGCTTTAACCGGGATCACAACCATTTAAAAAAAAGACCCCAGTACACCTCTTCCTCGACTTACAACCGTAACTCATGATGGTTGTAAAGTGGGTCGGTCACGTGAGCCGTCTGACTTTACCACCGTTTTGGTAGCGGGGCTCAAGCAAGCCCCGGCAGTTGTTAAGCACACCTGCCGTCATTAAAGCAAACGCCACGGTTGTTCAGCAACCTGATGGTCGTGCTTTTGCCGAACGCCGGGCGTTAAGTGAGGGTTTCTGGCAAAAGCCTTGCAAGACCCAGAGACTGGACTCACCATGTACAACGCAGCCGCCACCGGTAAATAAAACGAATAATACGCCGTCTTGTGCTTCACGATCGCTTTGTACCTGCCGGTTTTGAGAGAAACGACTCCTCGCAACCGTTGCAAGAAAGGGACCCCCGCTGCCTTTTCAATCGAATCAAATTAATCAAATCCAGCTTGTGATTTACATTTCATTTCATTTCAATGAATCAAAGTAATGTTTGGATTCAAATGTAGTTTAAACCCATCCAGTGAGTTTTCGGACTTCGATTTGCTTCAATGGATTCAATTCCATTTAAACGAGGCGGATTCATTTTCGGTTCAGATATCACTGAATCAAATCGATGTTTTAATTTAAATTTGCTTTACCTTCAGTCCTATTTAAGCGAGCCAGATTCATGTTCCGTTCAGATTTAATTTAAATGAATCGATGTTTTGATTTGAATTTAGTCCACGCTGAATTGTATTTAAGTTTGTCAGATTAATCGTTAATTCACGTTTAATTCAACCCAAGGATTTCTTTTTAATTCGATTTCGCGTCGTCGCTTGGAAACGAAGATCCCCGGGCTCTGCGGTACCCACAAACCAGGACGGGGAGCGAGGGACTTCGGGGCCCCGCCGCCCCGATTCCAGCTCCGGATTCCAGCTCCGCGCTTCCCCCACGGCTCCTCACCTGTCCTCGGTGAAGCTCGTCAAGCCGGTCTGAAAAAGGTCCAACGTCTGACCCAGCTCGGTCTGGTAGGTGACCTGGGGAGAGGAGGAGGGAGGAAACCGGCTGCCGGGGGAGCTCCTTCCCACGGCTTTGGCCGTCTCATCCACGGATTTATTCGCTTTGTTAGACGCATGATTAAATCCGCGCAACGCCTGTCTCGCGGCGAGCGGCGCGGGAGAGTTCGGGACAGGGCAGAGCGCTCGGGCAGTCATAAGCAGATAAAAGCAGCAAGTAGCAGCCCGGCTGCCCTGCACGAGGGCCGGAGGCGGCCCCGAATCCCCCAGGGAACGTCCGGAGCCGAGGGAGGACTCGAACCTGGCTCTCTCCATCCCGCTAGCTAGCCCAGCGCCGTTGCCCCACACCCCCCGACGGGCCTTCGGGATTTTCTCCTGAACTCATGCAAGGTCCGCAACGGTCCTCAAAAGCTTCAGTGGGGTGGGGTCCTCCGGTCCCAGGCGGCCCTCGGCCTTCCTTAAGCCAAAACGCCGCCATGCCCGGCCTCGTCTTTCCGGAGCCCCGAAGAAAACCCAGCCCAAGCATGAGGTGTCGAGGCAGGACGTCCCGGTTTGTTACTCTGGAGAGGGCTCACCTGGTGGAAAAGCTCCAACAAGCTCAGGTAGTAGGGCTGGTCTCGGCAATGCCGCCTCAGCAGCTGGTAAATGCTGGCCTCCAGCAGACAGGCGTCGTTCACCGCATCCAAGCCGATCCCTTCCTGCAGGAGGGGACACGGTCACGAACAAGGGACTGCGGGGTCCTCGGCGCTCTCTGAGCTTGGTGGTTTTCCTGCAGACGTTTCATGACCTGACTAGGTAACCTCATCAGGGCTGTGGAGTGCAGAGTCGGCACTGATGACGCTACCTAGCTGGGCCACGAAACGTCTGCAGGAAAACAAGCGCAGAGAACGCCAAGGAGCCTGCAGTTCAAGCTTGAGGATCAAGGCAGCGCTAAGCCCCATTTTCGTAACTTCCTTGTGAATAACAAGCAAGCCTCGGCGCATGCAAGCCGTCCTTGACTTACGACCACAATGGGGACTGGAATTTCAGTCGCCAATCGGTGCGGTTGTAAGTTGTATCACCGTGTGACTGGACCAGATTGTGTTATTATTTTTATGGCAGTCGTAAAGCGAAGCACCGCAGCTGTTAAGGGGATCGCGTGGCTGTAAACGTGAATCCAACTTCCCCAATGGATGCCACAAATTGTGATCGTGTGACCCTCGGGCGCTGCCACCAGTCATAAACATGATGTCGTCGTCGCAGGGGAGATGGGACAGTTAAGTCCAAAGAGGGATTCTGAAAAGTAAAATCAAGTGGCGGGGAGCCCAATTTGCTTAACGACCGCCCGATTCGCTTAACAACTGCAGCGATGTACCAAACCAGCATGGCAAGAAAGGTCATAAAATCAGACGCGGCCCGCTTCACCGCCACCTCGCTTAGCAGTGGAAATTCTGGTCCCAGTTGGGGTCGTAAGTCGAGGACTGGGCAAAAACGCAGCGGCACGTTCCTCTCTTTGCCACGGGGATTTCTGCATTTCTTCAGACTACCTGTTTGTACCAGCAGGGCCTCCCACGGCGAGTCACCGAGTAATCCATGATATCGTCTGCGATTAGGAAGAAAGCCTGGAGCTGCCAACAAAAATCAGACGCCCTCATTGTTCTGGCAAGAGAAGAAACGCCGTTTCGCGCCCCGCAAGGGAACGGAGAGATGCAAGCGGCGCTTCCTTTGTCAAAAATAGTGATAACAATCAACATCCTCGTCTGTCTATTTCTAATCCATCATTTCCAAAAACGTCCACAGCTGCAGCGCAACCCGTAAGGTTTTGATATGCGCTGTTTGGGGTAAAGACAATCAAGCCAAAAGCGCGCTGCTGTTCGTGGGCGGTCACGACTCCGAAGAGCACGCAATTAATTCACTGCAGCTCCTTCGCTGCCCACGGGAACCAAGTGGGGAAATCACAGCATTGAGGACGAGGAAGGTGAGGCGCGCCGAGAAGAGCGATTTCACTCCCCAAACTCAGCCAGGTCACAACATCCACCCACATGTTCCGGATAGACTTGGGGAACCGCCGCAAAGGGATTTACCAGTTCGACGCACCAGCCCACAACGAGGGCAGTGCGGAAACCTTCTGGATCCAGCTGGTTTGGTTTGACCAGTTCCCGAAAAGCAGCCACCACTGTTAGCCCACGGTTATATTTTCCGCCAACGGCGTTATATTCGACCACCTATGGGGGGGGGAGACAGAAAGGACACTGCCGCGATTGAGGCTAAGAAGAGATCCCATTTCTCCCGGATCCCACGGTTCCGTCGATCTCCTCTTGGTCCCCAGCTCACACCCCCCTGCAACGGCGACTAACTGAGCAAATCACGATTTGGCAATCTGTGGGCAAACCAGGGTTTTTCTGGGGAAGACGGCTGGGTTTCTTACCTTCTTCAGCCTGGCGACAGCATCCGCCAGCTCAGGGGAGTGAAGCTCATTTTCGATCAGATCTCTGAGAATTTGGGGGAAGAAACTGACAAATTCTTCCTTGTCTGTAGCTGCAGGTTCACACTTTCCACCTTCGCTCATCCTTGCCCGAGAAAACAGACCTAAAGAAGGAAAAGGGGGTGTTAAGACCACTCACACTCGCATCCTACGGCAACTCCGTTGCTCTAAGCCAGATTTTCCGGAGTATTTAAATCTTATCCACCCATTTTTTTCCCTTAAGAAAGTAAACTCTGGCTTGATTGCCTCCTTGAAGACGTTTCATTCCCCACCTAGGTAACATCAACAGTGCTAGAAGGGTGAAGTACACTCCGAGCGTACGTGCTTGAGAGGAGGAAGCACATCCATATTTCTACTTTTTTAAAACATTGAATTGCAATAAAGTACAACACTAGCTTTTTCAACGTTTTTTTTTTAAAAGAGCTCTTGCTTGCTGTGATGACCGAGCGCCGACTGAGGCCCGTTCCCCGGCGCGAAGGCCATGCGGAGTCGAGGGAAGCGGAGTTCAAGTCCTGCGCAACAGCCAAGCGCAACCTCTACCGAAAACTTCACGTCTGGCAGCATGTTTGCACGCATTCTGCATCAGGAAGCGAAGCTCACGTCTCAAACTTCGCAGAAATTACAAGAAAAGGGATATTTTGCAGGACGGCGAGACCGGCAGCACCGTCCATGTGCAAGGTGAGCGTTAAGAGCCCTGCAAACGGAGGCTGCTCATCGACCCCACGGGCTGAAGCAGATCCTGCGTGGGGCAGGGGTCCGGCTCAAGGACCCTCGAGGCCCCTTTCGTTTGGGAAACGCTTCTACTTCGTTGGCCCCTTGAGTGTTGGGTTCTGAAAGCCTTAAAGCTTATCCAAAAAAAAAAAACCCCCATTATTCTTATCGCGAGTGTGTTCCACAAACACTCATGGGGATACGTGATCAATCCAGTGGCTTCCCTGGCTTGCGATAGCAAATTAAAGGGATCAGGACAGGCTTCTCACCTCCTCCGCAGCAAGAAAATTGGGAAAATATCAGCCTCGCTGAAAGACGAAAAACCGCCCCTGCCACGGAGGGAACTTGCGGGATCGCTTGCAGCTTCCCAACGGGTGCCCCGAAATCCTAGCAGAAATTCGGAGGAAACGTTTGCAATCCGCTCCTAAGGTTTCGAAGTCCGCTGTTGTCGTCGCTGCACGGTGGTTGTTATTCCATCACCATCATCTGTACGTTCAACCAAGTCGTGCGTTTAACAAAGCAGCCCGGGAAAATCTCATGTGGACTAGCAACTCAAATGTGCCTGCGAGGCTGTTCTGACAGCGGAACAGCTGTTCGTCTTTACGAGACTGGAGGTGGAAATTGCAGCAAAAGCGGCGATTATCACAATGCAAAATAACACAGACAATTTCACTGCCAGACTTACCCTTCCTACCGTCCTAAGCTTAACTCAGCACTAAGCAGAGATTGTCCCCTGAATGTCTATAGACGTCCAAGCACCCTGTATGGTTATAATGCCTATTGCGCGAAGTACATGCTGGGCTTTGTAGTCTTTTTTGTTTCAAAATCCGGCAGAAAGAACGCAGGTCCATCATTCTGAGGACTACAGTACCCAGAGCGCCTCGCGAAAAGAAAAAACGAGGGGGCCGAGGTAAGTCTGGACCATTGCGGCTCCACCCTCCTGATTGGCCTTCTCTATCGTATGAAGATGGGCCATGGAGGGAAAGGCCAATCGGAAGGAGAGGGAGGAGGAGCTGGTGCTCAAGGGAGCTGTGGATTGGCTTATAGAAAGAAAGGGTGGGGTTGGAGGATGGGCGTAATCCTCGTTCCACGTCTCAGTTGTTAACCCTATAGGGTGGGGAAAGGATTAGAAACTATTGCGTATGGATAATGCAATTCTTTCTTTCTTTTTTCTTTCCTTACTTCCTTCTCTCTTCTTTTGTCCCTCCGTCTCTTCCTTTTCTTTCATTCCTCCCTCCCTCCTTCCTTCCCTTCTATCTCCTTCTTTCCTTCCCTCCTCTCACTTCTCCTTCCCTCCCTCCCTTTCCAAAAGTGCAGAACTCACAGCCTTCTTTGTTAAAATGTTTTGATCATCTTAATTGCCAAATAAGGAGAAGAGGCGGGTCTCATTTAGATATATTCCAGTTAGGTGGGGAGAAAAATCTTGATTTGGAGGAAAAGCTGCGCGTGCTTCAGGTTGGCTCAAATCTTTCTTACTTTCTTGCCTGACCACCTTTGCATGTCCCAGTTTTGCTTTTTTTCCCCTCAGTCCCCCTTAGGTGAAAGATTCTCACCCGCGTGAAAGGAGAGTCAAAGGAGCCTTTTACCTCTGAACATGTGCAGAGTGATTTCTTGCGGGAAGCCATCCGGCCCCTCTTCCTTGTAGGAGGGGAAGGGATGTTCAAGAAACCTTTAAAATGTGTGCACGTTACCTTACTGAAGTCATCCCCGGGGTCGCTTATGAAATTAAAGAATCTTAACCAAGAATCCCTGCAAAATGGCGATGCAAAATTGTACAGGGACACCCCTAAACAAAAATGTTCCCTTTTAATTCAGGGTTGCTGAGCAAACTCTCAGGGGCCTCTCTTGCAAAGTGAATATCGTGCTCAATCCTGAGAGGCGGATTCCCATGCTGTGCTAAGCCGGGAGCAAACTCTACGTACGATCTTGCTTATTTCGTGTCACATCCGCAGACTAAAGTACACCTGACTGTGATTATAAATCTGAATTATTTGCTGGAAGAGGCACGCACTCCTCGCGGTTAAAAGGTCTGAAGACGTTGCTTGGGATGGGGAAAAATCCTCTCTTTTCGAGGAACAAAATTCACACCATTTTGCAGGGACTGGGACGGGATCGACCGTCTAAACTGACCGTCTTACTCAGCAACAATGTGCTCGGTTTCTTCGCCGTGTTTCCCTGCACTCGGAAATGTCCTTGCAGGGACCGAAAAAGAAAGAGCGTAATAATGGTGCGAAGGCTACATTGTTGAGTTAACGACGTGTCCGCACTTGGGGGAGTCAAAACAAATACTGTAACATTGATTTTTAACCAGTCCCGCACAAAAGTCAAGCCTGTTGCGTGACGCTGCCTTGCCTTTAGGGGGGGTTAATTTTGTTTTTGCGGAGAAAGGAATTACTTCCTCCCTCTTTATGTCGGCACGTGAGAACAATTTTAAGAAGTGGTGAAGAGTGAAGGCTTAGAAAATGGCACGTTCTCTTCAGAGCGTCAAGATTGCACACTGGACCACGATTGCAGTTTGCAAGGGACGGCTGAATTGTTTGATTAATTTAGAGCTGACTTCCCGGAGAAGACACGAGCGCCAGCTCCTCTTTTTGTGCAGCCGAAAACTGAGCCATTGCTCCAGATCTCTGCCGTTCGCAACCATGCCGGGTGGCACCAAAATAACGCGAAAGTACGGTTGAAATGCAAAGTGTGGCCAGTGCCGCGGGGCTCCTCCCGAAGTCGTGTCGTGACCCTACTGTACGTCCGTCGTTATAAAGGACAGGCCTTTTTAGGGAGTCCTCGACGTAACGACCGTCCATTTGGCGATGGTTTGGAGCGAGTGGGGGAAAAGCGAACTGCGGGGCCAAGGCTTCACAGCCACGCCATCGAGCGCTTTCCGTTTGCCCCGGCGGGAGAAGCGTGGCACGCTTTGTGACGAAGCTGCCTGGCGTTCACCCGCACATAATGCCAGGAAAACAGCATCAGCTGATCCTGTTTCTTAACTGCAGCCCTGGAGGAGGAATGGAGACTCTGGGTAGGAAACAGGGTGTGGTTGTGGCTGTGGGGCTTTGTGCCGGGGGTGGAAATCTCCGCTCGAGAGGGGCCGGCCCAGAGCTGCGGCAAGAGCAGTTCTTTCGCTCGGTTTGCACTTCCAGCGGTCCAGAAAAGGCAGGAAAAAGGGAAATAAAGACCTCAGCAGGCCTGTAGGACTTCGACCACCCGCTGCCTTCCCGGCCAGGACTCGTGACGGAGGCCGTCGCTCTCAGAGGCAGGGAGCAGGGAGGGCCGGGCTCGTCTGCCGTGCCCTGGCTGGGGCCTTTGGCAGCGGAGGCTGGAAGCTCGGGTTGCAAAATGGGGCGGGGGCGGCTCTCCCGAGCTGGCCTGGTGATTTTGGCCTTTGCAGCCGAATCCAGTTGGGTGAGCTTTGTGCCCAACGGGCGGTGGGGAGGCTCCCAGACCGCGGAGGAGAGGAGCCCTGCTGAGATCGCCACCCCGTTGTGTCCAGAGGATGTTTCGCTGGCATTATACTCCCTTCCTTCCTTCCTTCCTTCCTCCCTCCCTGTTTTCTCTCTCACACAGTCCTTTCTCTAATATCTTTCTTTTTTCAGTCTTCCTCCTTCCTGGTTTCTCTCGCGTGCAATACTTCCTCCAGTATCCATCCATCTTTTTTCCCCTCTCCTCTAGATCGG
>JANHZU010013294.1:0-14177 GCA_032468055.1 Acrochordus granulatus | reverse complement strand
ACATGGACAATTTTACCCCCGGTGCCATCACTCAGCTGAATATTTGACTCATGCTATATGAAAGGACACAAAGTGCAAAGAACTCTAAATGAACCCAAAAGTTCTGTCTAAGGTGTGCACATACTTATCAATAGGTCGTGGTCCTGATTCCGCACAGTACTTTACTACACTTATTCCTTTTCCACTGGCTGCATATCTTGGACTCACACTTTACTGTCAAATACATAATTTTGTTTATTTATGTTATTCCATTTACTGTTGTCTTGAAAGTATGCTGGGAGCTGCCGTACCAGAGTCGAATTCCCTGCACGTCTAACCATGCTTGGCCAATAAAGTATCTGAGTCTAGAAGCTGGAACGACAGCCCAGGATGAGGAGAAAAGGAGAACATTGCTTCACACTACATCCAGGCAACCCTCAGAGTCTCATGAAAAGCTTGTAAAGCAAATGTACTTCGGGGGTTTTATCTGCTAGTTCCCAAAATGGACTTTCTAAAGGTAGCACATCACCCAATAAGCCACTGAAGATCTGCATCAGGACTTTTAAATTTAAAAATATTCAGTTGGACAGAATGATCGATAAACCCTCCTACGGAGTAGCGACGAAGCAACTAAGGCAATTCGCTGAAGCCGTGTTCAAAAGAGCAAAGGAAACCACAAAGTTTCCACAAAAAAACACTTTGTGGTTTCTCTTCAAACCACAAAGGAAACATTGCCATTATGAAGAGTATCAGTAGAGTTGTTTTAAGATGGGTGGTTATACAGGCGGTCCTTGACTTGCAACCATTCATTTAACGACCGTCCAAAGTTACAGTGGCGCTGAAAAGAGTGACTTATGGCTGGTCCTCACATTTACAACAGTCACAGTATCCTCACAGTCACATGATACAAAATCAGGCGCTTGGTGATCGGGTAACACCATCATCGTTCCAAAAACAGTGACGAACTACAAAGCCAAGTAAAGCAACCCACATCAGTCAAGCACTCGACGATCACAGCAACAGCCCAACTAGACATGACAGAAGCTTCTTAAAGGAGGAACCACTTCAGATGAGCAATAACACCCTACAATAGCTCAAGAACTCCAGAAAGCAGAAGTAGACTACCTACACCTGTTCCCACACAATGGATACCCCTGCAGCTCCATTGTACACCCACGCAACCCGTTGCAACGCTGTCCACATAACCCCTGCACAGGTTTATTTTTCCATATATGAGAAGCCATCTCGGAAACTACTAGCAGGTTACCACAACTCCTTGGCATCACAGTAGCCCATAAAGCAACAAAACCACTCTAACGGAGCGATCCTCAAACTTGGGCAACTTTAGGATATGTGGCTCGGGAGCTGAAGCCTGCACGTCTTCAAACACGGAGATAAGGAGGAATTTCCTGCCCGTGAGAACGATTAAGCAACGGATCAGATTGCCCCCTGAGTTGTGGGTGCTCCACCGCTGGAGGTTTCCGAAAAAAGACTGGACAACCCTTTGTCTGGGACGGTAGAAGGACTCCTCCCTTGGGCAGGGGATTGGACCGGAGGACCCCCAAGGTCCCCTTCCGCCCTAGGATTCTGGATATCTGAGCCATCCTGGGAGCTGAAGTCCACGCATCTTGACGTTCTCACATCTGAGAAACATCCATCTAAAGCATCCTAAGCAAGCCGAAGACCCAGCAGCCAACGCAGGCCAAAGCGGGGTTCGCTTACAGCACACCGCGCACGGACTGTGAAAGCCAGAGAGGGCAAACAGGGAGGGGGTTGGCAGTCAGAAGACAGGGTGAAAACTCCTTAATCTCGCCCCACAAGGGCAGCCGCAGTTGGGAAACCGTTGACATCGAAGCCGGATCCCACCACGCAGGAGAAGTCCTGGCAAGCTGGCGCTCTGAGAAATCAGCCACACAAAGATGCGCCTTCAGAAGCTCCAGCTATGAGCCATGGGAAGAGTGGAGGCGGCCGAGAGGAAAGACGGAGGAAAGAAGAGGCCGACAGCCAGCAGCGCATGCTTCTTTGTCGCACACCGATGAAGCAACATTTAGATAAGCAGGAACAAAGAAAGACCAACACAAGGGTGATACGACAAGCGGCTCATTGCGCATGGCCACCAAGCCTCACTTGACATCAGAAGGCTGGTGAAGAGCCCTATCCTGGCAGCGCAACGCCTGCAAGCAGCACAGCCAGAACACCGAGAACCCAACGGGGGAGCATTCCTGAGAACGGGCAGGACCCGCCACTCGGCGCTCCGAGGGTTGCTTCCTTTAGTGCAAGATACTGGCAGGAAAAACCGGCTGTTTCGGCTTTGTGGGTGCCCTTAGCCCCACGGTGGGGCCTCTCCAACAAATCCTGCGCAGGGATGCTTCGTGTCAACAGCTCAGGCCGCCTTTTTGTGGCGGGCATCTGCTGTGAAGCAAAACCCCGCTGGCACCGCAGTTCCTCCGTTTGGATGTCAGAAGGGACTTCAGCGTCGTCTTCCTGCTTTGAAGTCAGCCTTCGTAGGCCTGTTTAAGGAAATTCCCCGCTCCCTGTTCGCAAAGCGTGTACGCTCTGCCGCAAGCTCCCCAGAGCAACTGAAGCGTGAACGGGGTCCGCACCCGCTAATCACTTATTTTGTCTAGACTCCCGTTTTCTCAAAGCAGTTAGCCCCGAAGCTCAAAAAACCCTTCCAACAGATTGTTGTCGTTGTTGTTCAGTCGCGCAGTCGCGCCCGACTCTTCGCGACCCCATGGACCGCACCACGCCAGGCCCCCCTGTCCTGCACCGCCTCCCGGAGTCCCCCCAAGCCCACGCCCATCACACCGACTACGCTGTCCATCCATCCCATCCTCTGCCGCCCCCTCCTCCTCCTCCCTTCGATCCTTCGCAGCATCACTGTCTTTTCTAATGAGTCCTCCCTGCGCATTATGCGGCCAAAGTACTTCAACTTCAGAAAGTTAAAAAAAAAAACTAGATAAGAACGAACATGATCCTGTCGCGGTTTGGAAAACGGAATGCCTGAAATGAACACAGATTTAATATATTACGCGGAATATTAAATATATGCATTAAATCACACCTGTTTAAATTTGAACCTGAGGTATGAAACACACCCTATTCACCCGATATACGTCACGCACAATCAACGTGTGCCACCAAGGCACAGCCGCAGGAAGCCCCACGTTACCTTCGAGGAGACCCTGGCGTTTTCCAGCAGCACTCGGGTCCACACGGCGGGGTGCCTCGCCACAAATTTCCAGTCCTTGCAGACTTCGGCGGCCCTGAGCAAGGTCTTGGTGTCGAGGTACGTGAAGATGCAAAAGAGGGCGGCTCGCATCTTGAGGATCTCTGGGCTGATGACCTCGTTGGAACGGGAGGCGCTGCCCCTCTCGGGCCGGGCCGCTTTTCCAGCATCGGACCTGGCTGTGGCATAAACACGGGGCATTGCTACCTGGAGCCGCTCAGCCCGGACCAGAGAAGGAGCAGATCCTCTGGGGAACTTGAGCCTGCATCTGAAGGAGCTTCCATGGAGCACAACCGGCCCCATGTTGACTGAGGCTCAGTTCTGGGAACACAAAGTGAAACAAAAGTGCCTTTTTCCTGGCGTGGGAGAAGGCTGTGGCATCCGAGGTGCGCTCTGAGCGTGGTTACTTTTTTGCACTTATTTTTTTTTGGCCAATAATAACCCAGCTCAGAGGGCACCCGGGGCCCCACAATGCGCCCCTGAGCTACACATGTTCTCTTCCGTGGAGGAGGGTTCCACGAAGACGTTTCATGAGAAGAGAACCTCCGGGCCGAGCCTGTTCCGTGGTTGGTGCATGGCGCTGAGATGCTGCCCCAAACATGCTGGCTTCCGCACAGCTGTAGGATGGAAACAGCACCCAGCAACAGCAACGTAAATCACCCGGAGGACAGACATACACAAGGAGTCCTCGGCATATGACTGTAATGGAGCCTGCCTGTTATGGAGACGGGTTGTGATGTTCACAAAATGGGTCATTATGTGGCTAGCCCAATTTTATGATTTTTTTGCAGTGGTCGTTAAGTGAACATGGCAATCGTAAATACAAACCCATTGTTCTCCATGGGTGCAGTTTTGCCGAAAACCAGAAGTACGTGCCGTTGTCCAGCAAAACCATCACAAAACACAGTCACATGACTGCAGGATGCTGCAAATGGCCGTAAACGTGGCCAGGTTGCCGAACGCCCGAAGTGCAGTCATGCGACTGCGTGGGGGTGTCCCCAACTGTTGGAACTTTGGATCTGGATCCTTAGTCCCGTTTCTCAGGCAGGTTGGAACTTTGAATGGTTGCTAGGCGACCGGTCGTAAGTAGAGGACTACCTGTAAACCTCCTCTCTCCTGGAGAGAACAAGTGCAGGCCTTAAATGCTTCATAAAAACAGAGTTGTGGCCCTTCTAGCATCCGGGTAATGCCGTTTCAGAGAAGGAGACCACGGCTAAGAAGGCTCAGGACCAGGACCCCTGTCACTGGAGGACGGTGGCCCTGTAGACATCCACCCTGGATGAAGCCCGGGCTGCCCACTTCCCGTGACCTTCTGAAATGCATGCCCACGCCTGGTTCCCCCCCATTTTGTAACCAAGGAGTGTCTCCCCCCCAGCTCCAGTCCAAAGAAAGCGTGGGTGGACGAAACCTACCTGCCATCCGAGGAGTCTGTCCTGCCCGGGAGAAATTCACCTGCTGGACCTCAGCCGGGGCCCTGGCTTCCAGCTCCCACATGTCCGCCTCCGACTCGGTGGTCCGGGATCCAATGTCGGAGATGTCTCCTTCCTCGCCCTCGGTGCTGTTCCGGTACGGCCGGCGATGCCAGTTCTGAATGGCCTGCCTGCGCAAGGCCGAGCTGCGCACCCCGGTGGGCCGGTCAAAGCCGCTCTCCGAGCCTCGGGACTGGTAGGGTGGCCCGTTGCTGTTCTCGCCTCCATGGTAGACCTCCGGGCTGTCGCTGTCGTAGCAGCCCGAACTCTGGGAGACGGCTTTGGCGCGGCTGGAGGCCCTGGAATCGGAGAGCCAGAAATTGGCATCGGGGCGGGGCGGGGCGGGGCGGAAGATCCACCCAGCGCCGTCTCGACGAGACCCCGGAGAGGGGCCCCGGTCTCTGAGCTCGCAGTTGCACAGCGTGTGCTTGTGGAGGCTGGCGGGAGGACCCCCCTCGCTTGGTAACAGGGAACCCCAGAACATGGGGATTGCCGGTTGTGAGAGTCCTGACCCCGACGCTGGTCCTTCCTTCTCCACGCTTACGGCAGTCGCTTAACCGTGCTCCTTGAGCACGATGTGCGACTGCTGCTTTTTGCAAGTTGGGAATGAGACAAAAAAAGCGGGGGAGCTGACCCTCGTGCCAGAAACCCCGTGCCCATGCGTCCCGCCACGCTGCTTCCACAGGAAGGACTCAGCCTGTTTGCGAAGCCGTCAGGACCAGAAGCAGGTTCGTCCCAAGCGAAACCTGAAGTTTCCCAACGGCTGAATTCAGCTGGCCGCGCCAAGGGGAGCCCATGCTAAGCGACTCCGTCCATCCGTCCGTCCGGTTTTAAGCTGCCCATCGCACTGATACCACGGAATCGTGACTTATTTTCTGAGCCACATCCCGCAAGAGGAGTCGAGCTTTTCATCGGGATCCCATCCCGGAGGACGCACCTGCCTACATGGGACTCCCGCGGGGAAAAAAGTGCTCAGAGCCTCCGCCACGTTCTCTTTCCCCAGCGGAGGCAGAGGGACTTCCCCACGGCGGAAAAGCTACTCAGACTTGTACAACGTCACTGAAAAAAGCGAAGCGGCCAGCCGGGCGACGCGCATAATGCAAGTTGGTTTCGTACCCAGTGCTGGAGGAGGATCTTTGATTGGAGACGGCGTAGGAGCTGTGCGGGGTTGTTTCCGACATCGAGTGCTTGTCTCTCTGTGAGGACGGCAAGCGGGAGATCAGTTCACTTCATCACACGTCAATTAAACCCGGGGCGCCCCTCCTTGGCACCTTTAAGATGGGTGGACTTCAACTCCCAGAATTCCTCCGCCAGCTGAATCCTGGGAGTTGAAGTCAACCCATCTTAAAGCGGCCAAGGATGGACACGTCCTGCTCCCAAGACGATACCAATCGTCTTTTAATTCCAATTTGCATTACTTTAAAAAGATAATTTTTTTAGAGAATATTTGCGGCCCTGAAACATCAGGGTGTTTCTACTTTTCAGTAGAAGTGCATTTTTTTAAAAAAATTAGAATCTATGAATTGAAAGAGATCTCTGCCACAAATACAAGTACTCCTCGACTTACAACCAGTCATTTAGTGACCGTTCAAAGTTATAACAGCACTGAAAAAGGTGATTTATGACCGTTCCTCGCAGTTATGACCATCACTGCACTCCCATGGTTATCTGATCAAAATTTCGGTACTTGGCAACTGGCATGTATTTATGACGGTTGCGGTGTCCCGGGGTCATGTGATTGCCATTTGTGACCTTTCACCGGCTTCCGACAATCTTGGTGAACAGGGGAAGCTGAATCTTGTGATTCTCTAAACAACTGCAGTGATTTGCTTAACAACAATGACAAAAAGGGTCATAAAATTAGGAGTGACTCACTTAACAACTGCCTTTCTTAGCAATGGAAATTCTGGTCCCAATTGTGATCATAAGTCGAGGACTACCTGTAATCATACAGAAGGAAATGCCTCTGTGTTTGTCCCAATGTCCCAAACCAGTTGGGCCAATTTTCCAGATTGCGTCCCAAGTTCAAATCCAAACATTGTAAATCTGAGGAAAAAGAAAGATTTAAATGGGAGTTTTTATCTCATTCACATACCTATATTTTAAAATGTCAATTTTATAATATGAATCTGCACATGTGCAAATGGCCACCGTGGTATTCATCCCCTTCTGAATAACTAACCTGATGTGAAGGACGAAAAGGGAGCAAGAGAAAGAAACAAGGATAGAATAACGAAAAGAACTAACCGAGTTAATGCTCACATCATTGGTTGTTCCCCTCCGTGTCTTTCTCTCCTTGCAAACCCTCACAGTGTCGACCATGTTGACCTTCCATTTCAGGCATTGCTTTTGGTGAGTTTCCCCCCTCTTTAAATTTAAAATTAAATTAAAATAAAATTTTTCCCCGTTTTGAAGTGCTCAACAGCTCCACTCAGTGACGTTAATCTCCTGCCCTCATTTCCGCCCGTCATGTCCTCCCTCGACCAGCTCGATCCTCATTGCTCCTCTTGTGATGACCAAACCATCTCAACTTCCCCGTGACCCACTTTCATATTCGGTTCATAGTGGTGGGGAAAATGCAGTGAGCAACTGCAGGCTATTAACAGTCATCTGTGGTACATACACAGGGAGTCCTCGAGTTACGACCTTTTTTGCAGCAGTTGTTAGGCAAACACTGTGGTCGTTAAGCGCAGCTTTGCTGAAAACCAGAAGTGCTGTAAACGCTGCAAACAGCCGTGCCACTGAATCCCGAAGCGTGGTCATGTAACCGTGGGAGGGGGCGCAACTGTTGGAACTTCGGAATCAGACCAGAGCTCTCCTTTTTCAGGTAGGCTGTAACTTTGAATAGTTGCAAAGCGATCGGTTGTAAGTCGAGGACTAACTGTAGTACGCCCCCTGATAAAACGACTGAAGGGAGAAATGTGAAACGGCCCCTTCTCATCTACACTCAGTCCACATCCCTTCCGTCTCTGTTCATCCCTCCCTCCCCCTTATCTCATTTTACGGCAGATACCTGAGGACGTCGTCCGCGCTGCGTTCAATTTATTTCGCTATTTTTTTGCTTCACCGGACAAGGTGGGCAGAGCATTCCTTTGCGCACAGCTACTTTTCATTTTTTTTAGCAAACTTTCATGCCTCTCAGCAGGCCAGATGAGCTCCCCCCCCCCGTCTACTAACATTCCCACAGCTTAATGTCGGGCACAGAAGACAAGATCCCGGCGCCAAGATTCACGGTGAAGATGTACTGTTCTTGCATATTTGCTAGAACCTGCCCACCTCACACTAAAATCCAACAGCCATCCGGGAGGGCCGGGCCTATTACGTTTGTGGCATGCAGAGACTCCCGGCTGATGCCACATTTGACCCCTCGACCTGGCTCAGCCCTCTCTTCTCCCGCCCTTAACCTCTCCTCAACCTTTTTACCAACTCTAGTTAACCTTTCAGAAACGAATCTCCAATTGTCCTAGACTTGCAACCGTTCCTTGAGTGACCGTTTGAAATTACAACAGCCCTGAACAAAGTGACTTACAATCAGTACTCAAGCTTACAATCCCTGCACTATCCCCATCACATGATCAACATTTGGGTATTTGGCAGCCGGCATCTATTTACAACGGTTGCAGCATCTCAGGGTCTCGTGATCGCCATTTGCGACCTTCCTGTCAGGCTCCAAAAACCAAGAAAGGCACACTGAATTTCTTCCAAGCAGTTTCCTTCACCGTTTCTCACTATAGACAGAGATCTCGTCAAACCAAAGCAGACTACCTGCACCATTAATCATATACTTTGGGAATTACTGAGGAGGGACCATCTTCACCCTCTTTCTCTCACACAAACTGTCTAAACTTCACTATCTCTTGGTCCTTGGGAATGCAGCCCATCCCTCCTGGGAACCTAGACTATGTTCCACCACACTTCCCAGCTGCCTTCCAACAAGCAAAATCAACGGGGGGAAACCAGATTCATTTAACAACTGTAATGATCTGCTTAACAGCCATGGCAAAAAAGATCGTAAAATCAGGTGTGACTCACTTAACAACTGCCTTGCTTAACAATGGATATTCTGGTCCCAACTTGAGCTGTATAGAAACTGGCTTCAGACGGCACCCCAGACGTCATCTGTGGTGGGTTAAGTTTCTAACAAACCCGAGTGACTTCATGGGCAAAAAAATTGCGCAAAAATGTTCCTGAGACCTGGTGTCACATTCTCCCCATTTGTTGCTCCTTGATAGGAAATGAGTCCCCTTGAACAGGACGGTGGGCTGACCGATGGCTATTGATAGTGGGGGCAGAGAAGCACGAGCTCCTCACTGCCTTGACCACCACAGTGGGGGCCGGGACATGAGCTTCGGCTTCGATATCAGTGCACCTCTTACTCCCAGGATTCACCCAGGGACTTGACAAAACTTCCTCCAGATCGTTGGGTGAATGTGCGGAGTGGAACATCTCTGGATGTTCATGCGATACCTGGAGCAGACCCTTCTCGCTGGTCCATTTGACCCACCGAGGTCCTGGGGTGGGGTCATCTCACCGCAGCGTGGGCGTGACCCGACCATGGCAGAGGACTCAACAACGTGTCTGGCATCACAGATGCGAGGATGCTGCGCTTCAGAGGAACCATTTTGTGGGGAAAAGCCATCCCTTTCCAACATGGGTGCTGAACGGAATGCACCACGCGACACACCGACAGTGCCGACCCTGTGAGGCATCACTCAGTAACTATGCGTAAGTATGCAACTTATTGTATAACCTAACGGTCTCCGAGGATGCAGGTTAAAGATGGTCAGTTTACTTTCTCTCACAGCCGAGGCTGAGAAGAACAACACCCAGTTCAGTCCGGCAAGACTAACAAACAAAGAAAAGAACCAAGGAGGACCTCTCCTCACTTTCACAGATCCAAACGTCGATTTTTAGAGGTTCTTAACGCAGTTTACGGCAAGAACAGATGCTTACTGCCAAGTGGAAAGATAGGCTGAACACTCCCCTCGGTGCACCCTCTTGAGCAGAAGGCTGTGATCGCGGTCGGTAAGCTTCGTTCAACCGAGTTTTCTTTTCATGTGCACCGCCGGGAGTAGCTTTTGAGTTCGGCGGCTTGCAAGTTGGAGAAGTAAGTAAGCAAATGTCCGCGCCGATCGCTCAGAAGCTACTCCAAAACCCAGAGGAGGTGCAGTCCGTGTGTTCGCCTGTACGAAGAAAGCCCTCAGTGACTTGGGAATGGTGAAGTTCGCTACAAGTCCCTCCGCGCAGTCACTCACGCCCTTGTCCTCGCTTTGTTGGATGACCGCAATGCAACGCAGTAGGGGTTGGGGTCCCTGTGCCGAAACGTGGGGCACTCATCCCCTGGACGAGACCCTGTGGGGAGGGCAGAGTGACGGCGTACAAAGAGAATCCTCCTCCTGTACGGACGCTTTGCGGTTCCGCGTGCAAGGAATGGCTTGGCACAGCAGCTCTCCGCACACGTGCAAGACAACGGCACGAGACAGCAACGTAAGCAGGCAACCAGCTCGGCTGGAGCAGTTGGTGTGCAGCCAAAGGAAGGAATCTTGTGAGCGGGGCCTCAAAAGAAGCACGCATAGACTTGAGACGGAATCTGTGGGTTGGTTATCTGGAATCCTGTCCTCGAAATCCAGTCCAACCTGCACACCTCGCGCAACATCAGCTCCGAAACAGGTCCCGGTCACGGGTAAGCCGTCACGCAAGATCGCCACTTTGCTCACCCTCGTTCTGTGGGTCAGTGCTTCTCACCTTTGACCACTGTAAAATGTACGGACCTCTCCTCCCGGAATTCCCTTGCTGGCTGGGGAATTCTGGGAGTTGAAGTCCACACATCTTCAAAGTGCCAAGGTTGGGAAACACTGCTGGGGATGATCGATGTCGAACTGCAAATCAATTACTGCTGGTCAAGGCCACCAGCAACCCAGCCAGCACCAAGGTCCAAAGGTTCTCCTCGAATGGCCCACTCCCCTCCCTCCTTCCCTTCCTCCCTCCCTCCCTCCCTCCCTCTTTTACTCCCTTCCTCCCTCCTTTCCTCTCTTCCTCCCTCCCTCCCTCCTTCCTTCCTTCCTATGCCGCCAAACTCAAAATGACTCTCAGCAACTTACAATAAAAACAATAATGAAAACAATTTAAAACCCTTTAAAAAAATCAACCAGACTGAGAGGGGTGGAGCCAAAGATTTATATATGGGGAAGGAGGTCAGTGCTAAGCCACCCGCCACCTCCAAGATGCTGCACCCCCGCGGGGCCCCGGTGCCAAGCCAGCTGCCAGGGCCGGGTCTTAAGGCCCTTCCGAAGGCTGCACGGGTGGCGCAGACTTCGCCTCTGGGGGCGCGGTGTCCACAGGGCAGGAGCCACAGCGGAAAAGGCTCCTCCGCGTGACCCCTTGGCTGAGGGGATCCGGCGGAGGTCACTTCTGCCGGTTCCTGTGGGGCAGGATATCCCCCTGGGGTGATATGATTCCTCAGACAGCCTGGTCCCATGCCATGGAGGGCCTTAAACGTCAAACCCAACACCTTGCATTGCACCCAGAAGCAAACTGGCAGCCAATGCAGGTCGTGGAACAAAGGGGTTATGTGGGGCCATTCTACTGGCCCCTACGATCATCTGCACAGCCGCATTCTGCACCAGCTGCAACCTCCAGACGCTCTTCAAGGGTAGCCCCATGTAGAGCACGTTGCAGTAACCCAACAAACAGATGACGAGGGCGTGAGTGACTGACTGAAGGGACTTCTAGTCTCGGGGGGGCACAACTGGTGCAAAGTTGCACAAAGGCCCTCCTGGCTGCGACCGCCACCTGCTTTTTGAGCAGGAGCTGCAAGTGCAGAAGAACTCGCAGACTGCACGCTGGCTCTGTCTGGGGCAGTGCCACCCCGTCCGTCCAGAGTTCAAGATGTTAAAATCCCAGAACCAGCATCCCCAGACACCCAGAGCCACTCAGTCTTGCTGGGGTTCAACCAAAGTCCCCATCCAGACCCGCACAGCCTCCAGACACCGAGTCAGGGCCGAGGCAGCATCACTGGGATCACCAGCGGTGGAGATGGAAGTCTGAGCATCATCAGCGCACTGATGGGAGAAAAGGAAGAAAGAAACGGGCCCCCAACCGTTCAAGGGGGTCAGCAGGAGCTCCGCAGTCCCGCGCATCATCTGAGGAAAAACACAACATCGGCTCACATTTTCTTTCATCCTCCAACCTCGGACCTAACCAGACAACCTCGAACATCAGAGTGACCTCTCACCAGGGTCGTCCCTACCACACTACTACCTGCCTCGTGGAGGCCAGGACTGGGCGAGACTCTTGAAGACCCCAACTGCCTCATGTCCGCCCAGGTCGTCTGAAAGAAACCAGAATATCCATGTGGAGTCTTAGGTGCTCTCTGAGCTCTGTGGCCTCCCTGCAGAAGTTTCATGACCAAACCAGGTATCATCATCAGCACTGCCAGACAACGGTCCTCCCATTCAGTGGGATCCCCGCCCATCACCCCCGACCTCTCACCCTCGGGACGAATCTCTGCAAGCATTCTGGCTATTCCAGAAGACCTGCGTAGCTGCACTGCGTAGACCAGCGTCTTTCACACTTGGCACCTTTCAGACGGGTGGACTTCAACTCCCAGGATTCCCCAGCCAGTATGAAGGCACGGAGCCAGAATGAAACTACATCCTTTGGCGGTGGACGGCAGTGTGGAAAGGAGATCCGCCGCTGGGTTCGTCCACACAAGCCTGGTGACCTTGCCTGGAGCATCAAGCAGCGCGACGCTCCCGACCCACATTCATCCCGCTTGCGCTGACGCGCTCCACGTAGACCAGGCGTGCCCAACCGTGGCCGCTGTACGATGTGCGCGCTGCAGCTCCCAGGACCCCTTCGCCACAGCCGGCTGAGGGACTCTGGGAGCTGGAGCCCACGCCCCTTCAGGCTGCCGAGGCTGGGCACCCCTGCGGTGGACCTCGCTCACGGACCGCGCGCTTTCCACGAAAGGGGCGGGGAGGAGGCGCCGGCAAGCGACGGGCCATCGCCCCCTCCCTCCCTCCAGGAAGACCCACCTCGCCCTTCAGGAGACTGGCCTCGCTCGCGCCGGCCCGGCCGCTGGCTTTGGAGCCGGGCGCGCTGCATCTTCCCAGGCTGCAGTTGGGAGTGGTGCCGCAGCTGCTGCTGATGATCTGGAGCTGCTTCTCGGCCCGGTCGGCCCGGTCGAGGAGCTCTTCGATGAACTGCTGCAGGCGCACCTTGGCGTTGGCTTCGCGGACGGCCGTTTCCTTCAAGAACTGGTCTATCTGGATGACCTCCCTGCGGGCAGGAAGGGGACGGTTAAAGGCCTGCTCGCGCTCCTGTCTTGGATCCAGGCGGTCCTCGGCGTAGGGCTGCCCGCTCATTACGGCCATAAAGCCGGTTGAGCGGCAACAGACCAGCGAGCGGGAGGCGGTGAGTTCGAGCCCCGCCTCAGCCGTGAAAGCCGGCCGGGGGACCTTGGGCCGGGGTCCCTCTCTCTCAGCCCAGCCCACCTCACAGGGTTGCTCTCTGGGGAAAATAGGAGGAGGAAGGTGGGTTAGGTATGTCCGCTGCCTTGAGTGGTTTATAAATAATAAAAGTGGGATGCAAATAATAATTTTTTTTAAAAAAGCAGCTCGTCACATGACTGACCAGGCTTTGCACCTTTTTTTTTGCAGCGGCGGTTGGCCAAATGAGTCCACAGTCACTAAGCAAACCCCTTGGTTGCGGTATAAATAAACGCTGGTTTTTGGCAGAAACGTCGTGAATCGCCATCACGTGACTGCGCGATATTGCAGACAGCCATACATGTGGGCCAGTCATCGAGCACTTACAATGCTCTTATGACTATGGGGTGGGTTGGCTGCGGGGATTTCAGAACTGGATTGAAACCACCTTTTGGGGGATCCGTCAAAACTCTGCATGGGCACTAAGCGACTGGTCGTAACTCGAGGGCTGCTTCTATGCCAGGCGGAAATAACACAGAAGCCTCGTAAGCTTTGGCTTCCATGCGCCAGCCCCCCAAGCTCCCGCGTCTGAAGGCCTGAGTATTAGAACTTTTCTTAACAACAGTCAACCGTGATTTTTTAGATGCAAACACCTCTCCGCGGTTCTTCTCAAAATGAAAAACATGCCACACCGGAGGGAGGTGCTGCAGCTCAAGACTGGACACGCAACGCCCCCCAGTCCAGAGGAAAGGCGAGGGGAAGGCATTACACCGCCAGCAAACAGCAGGGCGAAGCTGCAGACTCAGCTCCAAAGCTCAGGCGAGGAAAGGGGGGCAGCGAGCGGTGCAGTCGGCCAAGTAAGCGCAGGAGAAGCTGCAGCCCGGGAGGTGGTTTCCGAGGAGGGCAAAGCGGCTCACGGGGCGCATCAGTGGAGAGGGGGCAGGAGCTCCGGACCCTCTGGGCCTCCAGGGACGGAGGGAAAGAGGCCCCCTCCGCAGGAGGGAGGGAGGATGGAGTGACGGAGGAAGGGAGGAGGGAGGGAGGATGGAGTGACGGAGGAAGGAAGGAAGG
>JANHZU010013283.1:0-14179 GCA_032468055.1 Acrochordus granulatus | reverse complement strand
TACTTTGGCCACATAATGCGCAGGGAGGACTCATTCGAAAAGACTGTGATGCTGGGAAGGACTGAAGGGAAGAGGAGGGGACGGCGGAGGAGGAGGTGGATGGATAGCATGGTCAGTGCGATGGGTGTGAGCTTGGGAAGTTTCCAGGAGGCGGTGCAGGGCAGGGGGGCCTAGCATAATGCACTCCATGGGGTCGCGAAGAGTCGGACACGACTGCGCGACTGAACAACAACAACAGAGTATTTTACAGATTTGCGATTTTATTCGTTTCTATAGTATAAAAGAGCACAGTATGTTCATTATGAAAACACTGGGGACCAATAGGCATTGTGTTATAGCAATCCCTGGATTTGTTGTTGGAGTCATCGCTTCTTAATCTTGAAACCATTTAAAAACAACAACAACCAAGTTCCTGGTCCTTAAGCTTGACAAAGCATGTTTGCAAGGGGAGCGAAGCAAAAAACTTGAAAGCCTGAATAAGGCTGAACAAAAGCATAAACTGCCAACGAATCCATCCACGTAGGAATCTGATTAAGCAAAGCAGAATCGTTTTTTGCGTTTGTTTTCTATTGGAATTCAGCATTCCTCTGCCTCGATTTGGAGAAATTCCACGTGGATATTTCAGAATGGATAAATCGATGCTTTGTTTATTTTTTCCCCATTTTGCTGGCATTCCTTTCGCTCTTGTCCTTACAATCCTCAACCAAACTAGAATATTCACCACTATTAATGGAGCCCCTTTTAGGCAAACAGTATAACTTCCTTGCATCTTCAGTTTCAGCTTCGTGATCTTATGTAATATTTTCTTAGGGACTAGAAGCATGTGGGTTCTTAAGCAGCCGCTTTTAGGATGAGGAAGGGAAGAAAAAGTCTGAAATCTCTCCTGCAGGAAAGCACTAAGTCAAGAAAAGCATCTTACAAGAATGTGCATTGTTAAGGTCTCAGTTCCACAAATGCCCTTCATTTCTCTGAATTCATTAGAAAACAGGTTTTTTTAAATCCTATCATCACACAGCTTTCCAGAGAGTTGTAAATTGTAAGTTGTTACAATTATAATCCAATTATAAGATTTAAAAAAAACAATATACAAAAATATCCTGATCTTGGAATTCAGCATCTTCTTTTTTAGAAATCCCAGGTTGTCATGATTGAGGCTTGGAATCTTCTACAAGCTAAATATTTTTTCCTGCAAAAATATGATATGTTGTGGTGAGGCAGAGACTTTCAGGATTCAGATATGAGCTGGAGAAACAAGATTTGTTTTCACATGTTGGATTGGACCACTTTTTTCTATATACTATATTTAAGATGTGTTGGCACATGTAGTTCCCACACAGCTAATAAAAATTTGGTTAAAGAAGACATTTCAAGAATATTTAGGAGGCAATTGAGGAATTTGGGGATTTGGCAGTTGTTTGAAACAGTCTAATAGTAGTGGCATTTATAATGCTTGCTGAAATTTCAAGAGCAAAACACTTCTTATTTCTTCAAACTTTCCCCTTCCAACTTTGGAGAGCTGATGGGAAAGCTTTTATCCCCCAGAATGAACATTTTTACAAAATAAATAGCTAAATAAGCAAGCTGCTTTCAAAGAAATAATTGCTCAAGAATTAAGAGATGGTGATTGGGGCCATGAAATACAGAGATGTCTGCAACTTGGCAGATAGATTACAATAAAATATTAAAGGATAGAGACATCAGACTCATTACCAAGTTACGTATTATCTGGGCTAAGGTTTTCTTTCCCACTTGTAATATATAGCTTTGAAGGGCTGAACAAAGAAAAACTGTTGGCTTTGAACTGAGTTGCTAGAGAAAGTTATTGAGAATCCCTTGGATTACAGAAAGAACGAGTTGTTCACTGCGAGATGAAGTAAATTCAGATTATTCATTGGAAGTGCTATTGAGGAAGCTTAAATAGTTTGGACACAGATGCAATTGGCAAGAGTTACTGGAGAAGGTCATGACGCATGGAAAAAGTAGAATGCAGTTGAAAAAAGGCCCATGGAAGACAAGGTGGTCTGATGTTACAAACCAAACTGTGGTTTTCTACAACTCCCAGAAGCAGCTACTGATGGATACTCTTGGAAAAATGATATGCATTGGGATATAAAAGGGTTGGAAGCAATGGAGCAATATTGCTGCCAGCTAATTAATGATATATAATTATTTTCAATCAATCAAAATCTACCTTGCATCTATAATCCACCTAGCAAAATTTCTCATTGTTGTGGGATTCAGTGCTTCCAACCAAGCTAAGGCTTTTCCTGATTTTGCAAACTTTCCATGAACTAGGCTTATGACAAGACTTGGAGAAAAGTTTCAGTCTGCCCATCATTCTCTTTGAAATGAGGTGTTTTGATGGCCAGCGTTTGTAGAAACTAAAGTCACGAGTCGTTGAAACTAACATACTCGTCCATATTGTTTCAGCACAATCAGAAGTTAGATGATAATATGAGAGCCAGTTTGGTCCAGTGGTTAAAGCATCAGGCCAGAAACCAGTAGATTGTAGATACTAATCCTGGCTTAGGCATGAAAATTGGCTGGGTGACTTTGGGGCAGTCACTATCTCTCAGCCCACCCACCTCACAGGGTTGTTGTTATGGAGAAAACAGGAGGAGAAAAGATAAAAAAATCTAAAAAGTGTTTTTATAATCTCAGATGTCCCCAGTTCTGTATTTTATTGAGGCTTGTATTAATCATGTAGCATGAACAATGTACAAGATTTATTTGATGTGCTGTCGTTGGGTTAATGCATTCATTTTTATAGTGTTTCACTGAAAGTCGTACGAGTATTGCTTTAAAACACTGGGAGGTTTCCTGTTCCTCCAAAGATCTATTTAATTTAATATATCCTATTTGGATTATTACTAATTATTTCCAGCCTCTGGGAAGCCCCAAACACCCTGATATACACAGAGGGTCTTTTTCAGATCCTGCGTGTATTGCATAAAGAAGTTAGGGGGTAGAAGAAAGAACCTTTTTCATTCCCCTTTGGTCGATCTAAATTCACACGTTCAGACCGGTAATACCGAAACAAAATTCATCCTTCCAAATTGTCAGTGCAGTTTGCAAATTTTTTAAAAGGGTATTATTCTATAATACAAGGCACAGAGCATAAAAATGTGTACTTTAGGGAAAAATTGCTCTGAAAAGTTTACACGTTTGGAGAAAGGTGCACAAAAAATGCCTACAAATTTTAGGGCAAACTTATGAGCCTTCTCAGCTTAGTATGGGAAATGGATAAATTGGATGCATAAATCGAGAAGACAGAAAACACGGTGAGAAACCCACACCGGTAAGTAGACATGCAGAAGAAAGAAACTCACCTTGACAGCTTCCCCTGCCCCAAATATACAGCCGTACGGATTAATAGCTGCTTCTTTCCCTATTTCCTAAATAAATCAGTGGCACATTCTGAAGTGCAAATAATTCTCGGAAGAGCATCCTTGGCGCCCCCCCATTTTCCCAAGAGGCATCCTAACGTATGTTTCTAATGCTTCTCTTCCCGCGTAATTCTACCTTTTCCTACAAAGGTAAACACAATATACTCAGAGATGTACGGTCCATGCGCAAGAGGGAATCTGAAGCAGGAATCCAAATGGATAAAAACGTTGACAATTTTTTCGAAGTTGTCTTTTTAATTCAACAAAGAAAAAAAACCGCGCTCTCTCGTCTGCCTTTCTGCACGGCGCTGCGTTCTGCTCGGTATCTTAAACTGTTCCAAAAGCTTTTTGTTTGTCCCTTCTTTAAAAAGATCCTCCTCCGTTCAAACAGGCCAGAGTACTGTCATATTAGCCCTTCGGCACTTGCTGTGGCTTTCATGCAAAACTTCTTTGGACCAAGGAGAAATGTGCCCGGAATAATCAGCCCCGCCAGGCAGAAATCAACATTTTGCAAGAAGAGACGGGCGAAGGCTCCTTTGCGTTGAATTAAGCCTTTATTTGTGTCCACTTGCCTGGGAGCAAAACCCGGCAAACGTAATGTGACTTAACTTCTGCACAGACATTCCCAAGACTGAAAACACTAGATCATTTATTTGGGGTGAGGGGGGGGGCTTGTGGCAGTATTCCAGCTGGGCATCCCAAAAAGGACATACAGGTAGTCCTTGATTGATGACCACAATTGGGACCAGAATTTCTCTTGGTAAACAAGGCCGTTGTGAAGTGAATCGCGGCAGATTTTATGACGTTTTGCCCCGGTTGTTGAGTGAATCACATGGTAGTGAAGCAAATCTGGCTCCCCCCGTTGACCTTCCTTGCGGGAAGCCAGCTTAAGTGCTGTGAATGTCATAAACATGGATGGTTACTGAATGATGATCATGTGACCATGGGGATGCTGCAGTGATCATAAGTGTGAGGACTGGTCGTAAGTCACTTTTTCCAGGGGCATCATAACTTTGAACAGTCGCTAAACGAATGGTTGTAAGTCGAGGACTAACTGTATTCAATAGCGCTTCCGCTTCTGATTTATTTTATGTTTTTTTTTAATTTATTGATTATATTTACACGCCGCCGAATTCAGAAAAGGTTCTCGGGCGGCTCACAATAAAATTATTGTCTGAATGATTTTTCCTGCATTTCAATTTTGAATCTCAAGTTATTGTAATGCTGATTAAGAAGTGCGCAAATTGTTCAGTCTCATCCAGAATAATACCATAAGACTCAAATTCTTCATTATTGCTTGTGAAATTCATCCAGAGTGGTTATTCCAGTGACAGTGAAGACTGGAGGAAGAGAAATGACAACTATAATTTGCCATCACACATTTGGCTTAAATGATGTGGAGATTCAAAACCAGATTTTTTGGAACCTGAGCATGCAACCCCCCTCAGTGGGTCTCTCATACCCTCCCAGATTAGAGACTGGGAGAAATTTGTTTAGATACCTTTGAAATGCTAACTTATCGAATTCAGCATTTTTAAATCACAGCATGAAGGCTCCTCACACTGGTTTTCATTTAAAATATGTGGTTCTCTAAATTTCCCAGTGCAATTCTCCGTGTGAACCTGCACACGTTTTTATATGAAAAAAGAGCAGTGCCAAATTGTTCATATTCATGAAAATAATGAAGAAAATTAATCACCTTGCTGCTAATCATTCGCCCAAATTGTGTACCTTGAAGGAAATTGCAAACAACAAGGCAGGAATGCGTACAAACCCGCTAATTTTTTTATTTTATTTGTCGCATTTTTAAATTGCCCATCACCCTCAGAGAGAGACCAGGGTGGTGTACAATAAAATACTATTTCTGTGTGATTCTGCTTTTAAAAATATTGAGTTGAACTTGATAATGAGGAATGGAAACAACCGATGAGTTTGTTGCTAAGTGAAATCTGCATTTAAAAAAATTAAGCACTTTCTGTCCTACTTAGGAAGCAGATAATTTTTTATGAAACTGCATGAAATTCTCATCTCTTGTTCTACTTGTTCTATATTTTATTCCCAATATATTAAAATCGTGCAGCAGGGAGGTGATGAGATAGCCTATTATTTTCCTTGAGCTTTTTTGCTGTAAACTTTGCTTTATTAGCATTCCTGCAAACTTCCTATATAATGTTTTTATAGTAGGCTTGTCAGCATTTTTGATGAACTGTTTTTACTGAGATAAAATAAAGATTTTCAAGATAATTCCAACTCCTGGAACTCCATAGAAATATCCCTGCAATTTTTTGGGCCACAATACGGAAGCGGTTTGCCATTGATCTCTTCTGGGTTAGATATTGAATTTCCAGTCTAGAAAGCCCAGATTCCGCTTAATATTTCAAGACTAACCAAGCTTCAATTACTGCTCTTTAAGGGTAGAGTGTAATTGCTCTGCAAGAACTGTGAAAATATTTGAAAATATTTAGTCTTCTCCAGTTTGGATACTTCAATAGGAATCAACCGCTGTTTGCTCAGTGGCCTCTGGTGGCTGGTGGCTTCCAGATATCACACGTAAGGTCCTCGCTCCAATGCTCGGCTGTAAATGTGAGGAAAAAAATTAGGGCCAGGACACTGTAAACTGAATGCACTTTCTTCAAAAGGAAATCAGCCTTGCAAATGGCCATCTTCCCAAGGAAATGCTGCAGAAGAGAGTATGCATAATAAGAAATGCTGAAGACCTACCCTAAAATGGTGAGAGTTAGCATGGAGCCGTAAAAATTGCAAAGGTTTTGCGAAGTTCCTCAAAAAGGCAACTGGACATGAATGACAAGACGTTATTGGAGATGTTTCGCCTTCTATCCGGAAGGCTTTCTCAGTCCATCTAAAAATGAAAAATAGGAAATACAGTAGGTACATTTCCAAAAAGGGGGTGGGGGAAGAAGGCGAAACGTCTCCAATTACATCTTGTCGGGAATGTCCAGTTGTCTTTTTAAGGAACTTGGCAAACAATTTTTTTTTGCAATGTTTACTACTTATGACGCAGATTAATGAGAATATTCATGGATGTTAGCATGGTGCTGTTGGATTTCTTCAGGCTTTTTCCTCACTGAGGTTGGAGTTCAGATCTGCATGGTGAAAACCTTGGATGGTTAGACAAATATTTCTGGCTTGTTAGCCAGGAATAAATGATGATTGTGTGGATAGGTAGAGACAGCTGGCAAAGAAGCAGCAACGGTGCTGTTTTCACACACAGGAGGGCAACGTGCCCAGGTGAGTTCTGTGGGCAGGGGTGGCTCCCACGTGGGGGCAAAAAAGTCCAGATGGCGTCTGCTCTTGCGCAACAGGAGCTTTGCTTCTCCACGAGTATCAACACACATAAAAGGGGCAGAGCTCCAATCCTACAGAGGTGGACATGATCTTGACTTTTTCTGACTACCCCCCCAGATGTCCCTGGATCACTGCAACCCGCCCAGATGCCCAGCTGTGTGCTGAAAGGTACTTTGGCTGGGAATTTTGAGATCTGCAATCCCAGTGTTTCTGAGAATAGCAAAGGCAGCTCTGAACAAGAACGGTGAGGAATTCTGTAAGTGGAAAGTGAGGGATTGGTTTCATGGAGGGGGGAGGACAAAGAACAAACGGGGTATTTGCTCTTATTTCTGCCCCCACCAATGCCAGCCACAGCTTTGGGAAGACAACATTAAGATAACCCTCCGCTCTGCAACTGCGGTTAGTCCTCAATTTTCCACCAGAATTGAGCCCAGAATTACAGTCGTAAGCCATGGTGGTCATTAAGTGACCGTGACTGATTTTCTGAGGTTTTTTTGCAGTGGTTGTAAAGCAATGCAGTCATTAAACTCATTGTGTGCGGGTTTTTTTTTGTGCTGGAAACCAGAAGTAAATAGCAGTTATTTATAAAAAGCTTGTAAATTGCCGTTATGTGACCATTATGGAAACAGCCGTAAATGTGGGCCAGTTGCCATGTACCCAGAATGGGATCGCGCAACTGTGGGGAGGAGGGACGGCCATCAAAACTTTGAATCCTCTTTGTAAGTAGCCCTGGGGAGGCCTGTTGTAACTTCCACCAATCACTAAGTAAGTCGAGGACTCCCTGTAGCGTGCGGTGACAAACTGTTGCTGCATCTGGAGTTACCTACGTAGATCCAAGTCTAATCTATGTTGGCTTGTTGGCCTGTAGCTATTCATTACCTTCCCTCTTCCATTTATGGAATTGCCCTATTAAAGCCAGTCCAACCAGCACCCATTTCCACATTTGGTGGACATCAGTTGCACAGAGTCATAAGGGTTGATCGGGACCTCAGAGGTCACCTAATCCACCCCTGCTCCGTCCAGGGTCTTCGACAGCATGTCTGCCAGACAACCATCCAACCTGTATTTGTAGACCTCCAATGAAGGTGAACTCAGCCCTTCATGTGGAAGTTATCTCGGTAAAGGTAAAGGTTTCCCTGCCAGTCGTGACTGACTTAGAGAGCGATGCTCCTCCCCGTTCCAAGCCGAAGAGCCGGCGTTTGTCCGAAGACGCTTCCGTGGTCATGTGGCCGGCACGACGAGATGCCAAAGGCGCACGGGCACTGTGACCTTTCCTGCCAAAGTAGGCGATGCCTACTTATCCACTTGCATTCTGCATGCTTCTAAACCACTAGGTTGGCAGGAGCTGAGGTGGACCACAGTTGCTCAACCTGTTGCACGGTGGCGCCGGGTCTCGATCTAGGGCTGCTGACCTTCCAGCCAACAAGCCGAGCATCTTCACCACTTGCGCCACCGCGCCTCGTGGAGGTTATTCAGAGAAGGTGCAAAAACGGTGCCAGTCAGCTTGGTTGGGTGGTACCTTGCCTGTGAGGTGAGCGAGAAGCAAGTGAGAAGACCAAACTCTCTCACCTGTCTCCCCGTCTTGACGGCCAGCCCAAGCTGACCTTCTCAGTGAACTGAACAATGCCAAATATTTCTTCCTTTCCATTTCTGCACATACAGTACGCACATGCTGCAATGCTTTTATTCTCTTTCCGCTTTTGAACTGGCAGTGTTTCTCAACCTTGGCCATTTTCGCATGCTGGCTGGGGAATTCTGGGAAATGAAGTCCGCACATCTTAAAGTTGCCAAGGTTAAGAAACCTGCCTTAAATCAACGGCAAGGTGATTATGCATGCCAAAAGCTGCTTGCCCTCTTCTATTCTTTGCAGAAATGATGAAGATGATCCCAAGCTGTAGAAGGTATGGGTTTACTTTACGCATTTATTTATTTGTATCCTGTCTTTATCGCTTTTTATAATTAACTCAAGCTGTCAAACCTATCTAATACTCCTTCCTTCTCCTATTTTCCCTGTAACAGCTCTGCAAGATGGGTTGGGCTGAGAGAGAGTGACTGGCCCAAAGTTACCCAGCTGGCTTTAATGCCCTAAGGCAGGACTAGAACTCATGGTCTCCCGGATTCTCACCTGGTGCCTTAACCACTAGATCAACCTGTAATGGTAGGTGGGAAAGACCTTAGGAGAGAGAGCAGAAGGACACTACCAAGGGACGGTCAGATAAGAGGCAGCATAGCCCACAGCTGGATAGTGGACAGGGCAAGAGGCTCAGAAGAGACCCTCCCTGGTTTCTTTGCTATAAAGAAGACGGGGGGAGAGAGATACACTTTCAGACATATAAGATTTTGTTCATGTAGTTTTACAACCAAGTAGAATTAGCTGATCTGGCATGATTCCTGTCTGGTCTTACTTTATAAAGCTGACCCGACTTCTGCCTCAAACTTGCAAACTGCTTGATAACAGACACCATAATTTCCAGACAATTATTTCCATGCTGGGTAAAAAATGTTTGGAAAGGGTCACCGGGTTATAAAGGCAACTTCTGGTCTGTTCCTTTCTGACATTTGCTGTGGGGTATGCTGGGCATCTTTTCAGTTTGATCTCCTTCCAGCTGATGCTTTTGGAAGAACTGATTTTCTTACCATGCACCCATCTAACACGCCGAACAGCAATTGGCAACTGTGGGGAGGAACGAGACCTGTGAAAACCTTGACCCAGCATTATTTGCTATTGCTGTTTGAACTCAGGGTTTGCAGGCAGGATCCCAAAATACGCTCACTTGATCCCAGCTGTTGGGGTTCGCGTTGCCCTCCCACCCTCCTGAAATCCCAACGGCCTGAGAACCGCTATGGGAAGGGAAGAGAACACAACGCAGGTAGCACTGTGAGAAAGAGATTTTGTGCTTCGTGGAGTGCCCAAGGAATATAATATAAACGGTGCCAACCATTCCTCTCCCTGTCCTCTGTCTCATCTGGCCCCAGATGCAGAAAAATGCAGAGAGGTCAGCTGTCATTTTTCCATTTCAGCAACTATACACACGGGGTAGAGCAAAGCTACAGTGGAGAGAAAGACTGGAAAGCAGCAATGGGGGTGGTCAATGGCATATTTCGAAGGCCCCAAGTTCAAGCTTTGATGTCAAACCATCAGGGTGGAAGCATCTGGAAGAAAGATCCAGATGACAAATGTTAAATCAAAATAAATAAATATTACATGAGCCATTCGACAAATGATTTGATTTGAATAAGCTGGGCATTTGCTGGCAAACCGTGGGAAAATACATGATTATAACATGCAGCGATGGTTGCTAAAGATTCATCCGCAATGGCTACTATCCAGGCTTGATGTTAAATGTTGAGTGTTTACTTAGGAGCCCATTAAATGCTGGAAAAAAGAATTTTTACTTCTGTCTGGTCTCTAGTTCAGTGTTTCTCAAACTTGGTAACTTTAAGACGTGTGAACTTCAACTCCTAGAATTCCCTAGCCAGCTTGCTAGGCTAGGGAATTCTGGGAATTGAAGTCCACGTGTCATACAGTTTGAGAAATATTGCTCTCGCTGTTCTTGTTGTTTTTCTTTACCTTCCTCGAAGGTGATGAAATGCAAGAGATTTCTTACAACAGTCCAGCAAGGTAGGTTTGGCTAAAAGGCGGGGAGCGATCCAAAGTCGCCGGATTAGATCTGGATTTAAATGCAGATTTAAATGGATTAGATCTGGATTAGATCTGGACTTAAATGCAGATTTAAATGGATTAGATCCGGATTAAATCTGGATTTAAATGCAGATTTAAATGGACAGGTCCACTGTCTCTCTCTTGAGAGTATTGTGCAATTTTCCTAACTGGAAAATTACTTTTTAAACTAGTGCATCATAGTTAAAGTAAGGCCAGCTGCGAGCTCAGTTGCAGCATTTGTACAATATGCTAAGTTTGGTTAGTATGGGGCCGGAGAAGCAAGTCATTCAGCACATTTCAGGACACACCAAGCACAGAGCATGAACTCACTGCTACAGCATTTCTTTCGAAATGCGACGATCTGAAAACAGTCACAACTCCTGACGGCTGCTCTTAGGCCCTCCAGAAGCTCAAACAACAACTTACAACAACTCAGCCCAGAATTACGGTCATAAGTCATTGTGGTGGTAAGTTGAGGCATCACATGACCAGACCTAAGTTTTTGACATTTTTTGGGGGCAGTCATTGAGCAAACACTGTGGTTGTTAAGTGAATCCATTGTACCTGATGGACTTTTTTTGCCAGAAACGAGAAATAAATATCAAAAACTGGCAAAAACCATAGGAAGTTGCCTGGCAGCCCTTCATGGCATGGGTCCAGGTTACCTGCGGAGCTGTGTCACCTCATCGGGAATGGCCTGTCCCACCAGACCCTGGTGCAGACCCTGTCGGTCAATTAGTTCGGGCTTGCAGGGTCCAAGACAAGAGCATTTTCTGCTATGGCTCCTGTTCTCTGGAACATCTTGACCCTAGAGGTGGGGTCCGCTCCCACCTTTTGGCCTTCCGAAAGGCCCTGAAGACCTGACTCTGCCGGCTTGGGTCCTAAGGGAGGGATGTCATTGGGGAGGTGGCCACTAGACTTCACTTCATGTGCATTTTGCTCCCCTCCTCCCTATTAATTCTTACCCCTATTATTACTATTTATTGTTTTTGCTTTTTTATGGATTGTAAGCCGCCTAGAGTTGCTTTTCACGAGATCGGCAGCATACAAGTTTAATAAATACATAAATATTGCGGGCATGTGATGCAGGATACGGCAACGGGCCATAAAGTGCGCCAGTTGGCACGGGCCCAATACGCAGTCACAGGGTGGGTGACCATCATAACTTGGAAATCGGGTTATAAGTAGCTTTTGGGAGGCCTGTTGCAACTTCGAACAATCGTTATGTAGCCAGTCATAAGTCGAGGACTACCTGTATTGGGAGGCCATTCAAATAATAAAGTGAACTTGGGAGCACAGTTGGGATGGGTGGAGATGCAGCATAAAGCAGGAGGGGTTTGCAGAAAGATTCTGCAGCGCTTGCTCACTCTCTGTCCCTCCACCTCAGCCGTGCAAATTAGGGCGGCCGCAGTGCAAGGTCGGAGCTGTTAGAATACGGATGGGAGACCACCAGGAATCTTAGGGGATAGACTAGATGGGAAGTCAGTCAAGAAAATATCCTGGAGGAAAATGCTGTCAAATACCATTCTGAATTATTGCCGAGAAATAATCAGCGCATGTCCATGAAGTCAGCATGATGCTGCGCTTGGACATTTCAAGTCTGTTCTATGAAGCTCAGCCTCCATTTGAGAATTTTAGTTCTCTAAATTTTCTTCTTTTTGAAGGGCTCTTTCGTGGGAACCAAATTTTAGAAATGGTTTAGAAGCTACCAGCCCAGAAAGCAGGCTGAGCAGGCCAGCTGGCCCACCTGCCTAACTCAGTTCTCTTAGAGGCAGCCTTCGACTTACAACCATTTGTTTAGCAACTGTTCGGAATTACAATGGCACTGAAAAAGGACTCACAACTGGTCCTCGTACGTACAACCATTGTAACATCCCCATCGTCATGTGATCAAAATTCATGCACTTGGCAACCAGCATGTATTTATGATGGTTGTAGCATCCCAAGGTCATGTGATAGCCATGTGAGACCTTTCTACACGGCAAATCCAGTGATTTGCTTAACAATTAGCAATGGAAATTCTGATCCCGATTGTGGTCATACGTTGAGAACTACCTGTGCTATATTTTCTTCAAATTATAATTTCTAGCCGATGCAGATCTGGATTCCCTTCCTCTGTGCACTTTTCTTCTTTTGGCAAGGCTTAAGCGGGTGTCTTTCTTTGCTAGTGTCAATATTTAGCCAGCCCAATAGCTCTGAAGATATTACCTAATTCGTCTTGGGGTGGAGACCACAAGGAAATCCCAGGACTCCGGATTAGAATAGGAAAGAGCATCCCAGCAGAAGGCATTGTAATGTTTCTGTAGAAATATATTTGTCTGTTTTTATCCTTTTTTTTTACATCAATAACTCAAGGCGATGAACATGCCCATGTAAAAGCATGCAATCACTGGTGTATTCTGTTGTTACTCTTGTTTGTTGGCTATACTTCACAATGGATAAATGTTTTTCAAGAAGGTAGTGAAAAAAACTACTTCTAAGTTGTTGCCAAGAAAACCCTATGGATATGTCCACATAGTTATTAGAGTTGAGCTTTCCTGGAAGGTTTTAATCTTACTATCCATGAACCCACGCCGAGTCCAAGGACAATTGTTATGATATTCCAAGAACTATTTTCAGTTGGGGCATCCGGAGCTTTCGCTGTTGTTGCACTATAAGCCTCAAGGAAAGTCTTCTCCAGGGAGGTGAGTCCAGCCAAGGCTAAAATCTGCTAATTTTGGCTCTGCTTGTCAAATGGGGCGAAGAAATTTTGGGCAACTTTGGGCTTGTCCCTTGAGCTCCAGCCGAATGCCTCCTCTGAAAGCTGTCTCCTGAAACGATCCTCACTGAATCTCTTCCAGAATTTGGGGCTCTGACATTATGAACACCTCCTCGATCCGTTGGAGGATAAGGCGAGGAGGTACAGCACAATCCAGTTTAGGATCCTGCTGGTGGCGGCGGCGGCATTATTCTCAGGAGAGTTGTGGTCTTCCCGTGGAGTTGATTTTCTGGTCTGGCTACCCAGTGGGGTTGACAATCCGCTTTGAATGAAAACGTTTCCAAATTCAGTCTTTGAAAAACGCTGGTCTATAGCATTGAGCAAGGTGAAATGTTTGATGTGTGGGAGAGAATTACCCAGAAGTTTTTACTGTGGTTGTCTGTCTGTTTGTTTTTTAAATACTTTTATAGTTTTGTGAGCCACCCAGAGTTGTGGCTCATATGAGTATATATATATGCCTTATAAATAAACTTCCGAGTGGTCTCCTTTCCAAAGAATTTGCTTAACTACTGAATTCAGCCCAAGTCACTCAGCTGCGACTGCGAAAGGGTATTGTTATGAGCTGAACACCTGTTTTTTTCTTCATTTATTTTCCTTTCACCCTTTTTGTATTGGTTTTATTGTTTATGTTTTAGCACTTTTGAGAGCTGCCCAGAATTGTGTGCTATAAGACGGGTAGCTATATCAGTCTTTTAAATAAATACAGATAGATAGATAGGTAGGTAGGTAGGTAGGTAGGTACGTAGGTCGATAGATAGATAGATAGATAGATAGATAGATAGATAGATAGGTAGGTAGGTAGGTAGGTACGTAGGTAGGTAGGTAGGTAGGTAGGTAGGTACGTAGGTCGATCGATCGATCGATAGATAGATAGACGGACGGACGGACGGACGGACGGTTGGATGGATAGGTAGGTAGGTAGGTAGGTAGGTTAGGTAGGTAGGTAGTTAGGTAGATAGATAGGTAGGTAAGTAGGTAGGTACGTAGGTAGATAGATAGATAGATAGATAGATAGATAGATAGATAGATAGATAGATAGATAGATGGATGGATGGATGGATGGAT
>JANHZU010013169.1:0-14208 GCA_032468055.1 Acrochordus granulatus | reverse complement strand
GGGGGGCGGGGGTGGGGGGGTCGGTGGGCGCGCGCGCGCGCGCGCGCTGGCGGACTTTAAAAGCCAGCTGGCGGCGCCTCTGGACCGGCTGCGGGATTTCTTCGCCTGCAGGACGCGCGCTCTCGCTCGGCTGTCCGGCTGGCGGCGGCTGCTCCTCCGCCAGGCGACGCGCGCTCCCGCCGCCGCCGCCCCCTCTTCTCGGCGGGCCGATCCAAGAGACGGAGGACGGAGAGGGAGGCATTGCTGGCCGGCTGCAAAGGTGAGTGCGGCGCGGGGCTGGGCTCCGCCGGGCGCCCCTTGGGCGGGGCAGCCTGTGGGGCGCTCGCGGCGAGGCTGCCGGCGTGTGAGAGAAGCGGGTCCTTCGCATCCCCCCTCCCAGCGCTCCGGAGCCTCCCCGGCCGGCTTGCCGGCCGGGCTTTCGGACGAGCTGGCGGGGAGACGTCCCAGCTCTTCTGCGCCCGGAGAGAAGGAAAGGGGGAAAAGCAGCCGGTTCAGCTGAACGTGCACATTGGATTGCCGGAGCTCACCCGGATTGCTCTCGTGGGCGGGAGGGTTTGGGGGGTCGAAGGGTGCCTCACTCCCTTTTTCTGCGAGGGGGAAGTCGAGAACGCGCTTTGGGAAAGTTTGGAACAGCTTTCACGGGAGCTCCTTCGCCTGGATGGTCCGATTGAGGGGGTTTGGAGCAAAGGGCTTTGCTGCACCCGACTTGTGAAGAGTTGCAGTCCCGCAGACGAGCCGGGATTAGCGCAACCGCCTTGGGCGTATTAACCACGTTAGTTTGCGAGAAAAGGGGTTTCGGGTCCTGACGTGATGAAAGGCGGCCAGGGGTGCACGCCAAAGGCCCGCTGGAGGAAGAGACGTTGTGTCTCCTGAACTAAAAGAAGATATGGAAGATCTTTTTAGGAGACTCTTCTGCGTGGTGGAGTCTTGTGCCTGGGTTGGACTACAACACCCATCTGGCCCAGATATCTGATCGAGGAAGAGCGTTCCAAAACTTTGCAGAAGTCTGGACTAAAGTATGTGCAAATAAAAAAAGGCTTTTTGGGTTAGTGGAGGGTGGGCAAAGAAGATATATTTACTGATTATGCCATCCATCTATTCAAAGGGAAGAGATTTATTTATTTAATAGACGTCATCCCACTATTGAAAGCGAGCCCAATGGCCAGTTTTCTCTGCCAGGGTATCTCAAATGCTAATATAAAGGGATTCTTAGGTGCTGTTTTTTGTTGCTAATACTGAGAAGCAAGGCTTGAGAGTTGTGACTCCTAACTAGTTCATTTGGTCCCCTTGTGCCAATCAGTTTCTCTCAATTGGATCTATCTTGCAGAGTCGTTGTTTTGGGGGAAAATTGATGGAAGTAGTGCTATATATTTGGAAAAGACCATGATGCTGGGAAAGATTGAAGGCAAAAGGAGAAGGTTGGCAGAGGATGAGATGGAAAGATAGCATCATGGACGTGAGGGGCATGGATTTGGGCAGACTCCGGGAGGCAGTGCAGGACAGGGAGACCTGGTGTGCTGCAGTCCATGGGTCACAAAGAGTGGGACACATCTTAGCGACTGAACAACAACAACAACAACAAAGTGCTATATACATCGAACACACATATACTGTATTCACTGGCAAGCTTAATACACGTGCTTTTTTATTGCTTCTAGGTCTGTGATTTTTGCCAATGGTCTATGTGTGAAAAATAAACTTTTACAGTCTCTCAAATGCACTGAAGTAGGGGCTGGATTGTGCCACGAGTTCCTTCTGCTCAGCACTCCATTCGTCACAAGTAATAATCTAGCACAGCAAAAATGAGATAGGCTTCAGTTTGACTGGCTGGGTTTTTGCTTCTGGGGTTTGTCCCTCAGAGGTAAGCCATCCTCTGCTATAAAATTGTTCAGTCCCTTCTTACTCCCTCATTAGAAATGTTTATCCAGACCAGTCAAACTGCGTTGTAAGGACTTCCTTAAAGTTTGGGCAGGAATTCTTGTAGGGATGAATTAGTAACCTTTGCAAGTATGTATTCTCACATCCAGATGAGCCCTTCTGCTATCCCATTTTGCTAGGGAAAAATCAGGAGACACAAATGCATGCGTGAGCAAGTCTGTTCTTCTCTTCATGCCAAAAACTGAATGCATTTTCTGCTTTTCCCACTAAAAGCAGAAAAGTGCACTATAGCTGTATGTTTGCACCATGGTAGTTTGCATATTTATTAGATATAATAGTCCTTATTTAATTACCACAATTGGGTTGTTAAGTGAAGTGGTTGCTAAGTGAAACTACAACTGTGCTTTCAATCTTATTTCAGCTTTCCTTGGCTTTACAGATCTGTGAAGGTCATAAAGGGGAGAATTGTCGCAAAGTTACTTTTTCATCATTGTCATAACTGCAAGTGTTCACTAAATGCGATAGCCACTAAACGAGGATGACCTGCATATCCCACCTTTATTTAGGTACTCCAAGCAGCATACAGGACATTTTCTTCTGTTTTTTCCTATGAAAATAATCCTTTGAGGTGATTTGAGCTGAAAAAGTGACTGCCAACTAGTGTCTGTGGTTGAGGGTTGACAATCATTTTCCCATTCCTAATCCCACACCTTTCCCACAACACCACCACCCTTGGGATGGGAACACAGCTATTGTCTTCTTACCTGATTTCCTTGGTGAATTCAGGATTTAGTGCAGTGTTACAGGAATTTCCATTGCTAAGCAAGGCAATTGTTAAGTGATTTTACGACCTTTAGTTACTAATGAATCAGGTAAGTAAATCTGATTTCTCCCATTGACTTTGCTTGTGGGAAGCTGGTTGGGAAGGTTGCAAATGGCAATCACATCACCCAAATACATGCTGGTTACCAAGCACCCAAATTTTGATCACAAGATTGTGGGATACTACAATAATCATAAGTTTGAGAACCAGTCGGAAGACACTTTTTCCAGTGGTGTTGTACCTTTGAATGGTCACTAAACAAATAGTTATATGTCAAGGACTATCCGTAGTGTGTTGTAAGATTCCAGCAGGAGCATGAAAATAGCTATCTTTAGCCTTACAAATAGTCTGAATGCATTCCCGCACACACACAGTACACCCTGTTTTTTAATTTCTGTATCTGCAGTTTCCTTCTTCCTCTTCCTGATAATCCTCTCCCTTCCCCAAGGGGAAAGGTGTACTCTAGGGAGGAGTCTTCTGGAAATTGTCGTTATTTTCCATATAGAGATGATGAGATTAAAAGGAATCCAGTAAATGAAGTTGGAAAAACTCCCAGTTCCTAAGATAAAACTTGCGAGAATTTAAAAAATGAATCTTATAAGCTCAGCAGGAACCTGGGATATTGCTTTTCTTGTCTGGATTAAAATAAAGATTAGGTCTGTTTGCAATCAAGGACTGTTGGCCTGTGAAAATGTCAAGGTAGATGATGATAGGTTGAAATTGGCTTTACATGGCATAAAAAGCTTTAAGATGATTTGTTGAGCTTTGTCCTAAAATGATAGGACATTTGGTTGTGAAGTTGGGAATCTTGGTTTATGGCATAGATGGAGTTATCTGATGTCCTCTCAAAATGTTTTGGACTTGTACTCCCTGTACAGTTGGTCTTCAACTTACAACCATTTGTTTAGCCACTGTTTGAAGTTACAGTGGCATTTAAAAAGTGATGTATAACCAGTCCTCACACTTATGACCATTGCACATTCCCATGGTCACATGATCAAAATGTGGATGATTGGCAAGCATTTATGATGATTGCAGCATTCTGGGGTCACATGATCACTATTTTCAACCTTCCCAGCCAGCTTCAGAAAAGCAAAGTCAATAGGGAATACTAGATTCACTTAATGACAGCATGATTCACTAAACAATTGCAGTGATTCACCTAATAACTGTGGCAAAAAGATCATAAAATTGGATGTAACTCATTTAACAACTGCCTTGCTTAGCAATGCAAAATTCAGGTCCCAATTCTTGTTGTAAGTTGAGGAGTACCTGTATACTCCTAGATGTAGATGAGCAGCAAAAGGAAATTACTGTTCCAAACATCTGGGGAGGGGCTCTAGGTTGCTGATTGTTCTCTGGATATGATGTACAGCCAGAGGCATCTGCATTGGGGGGGCAGAATCAAGGGAACCAGTTGATGAAAGTAGTGTTGGGCTGGGAACTCCACCCCTTTTGAACATAGTGACATTGCACCTACTTGTAAAGGGGGTGAGAAGCTTGCAAAGTGACTTGCCTTTTGTCATTTTGATAAAAGGGTCAAATATTGCAAACAATGATTGAACGAATCATGATTTCTGAGGTGTAGCCTTGCAAGTGGGTGTGTACAGATAAGTAGATGAGTGGCATGGTTCTTCCCTTCAGGGGAAAGGCGTTTTCCTCTTCCCCAGCTAGCATAGCCATCACATGAGACTTGTTATTCTTTATTATTTTTCTGCTTGATAATTGGAGTTCTCCATGTGGGTTATAAAAATTTATAACATTGATATGGAAAGTCTGGTTTTAATTAATACTAGACAGTCTGTGCCCAGGTGAGTCCTTGTTTCAGATATATTTCCTTACCTAAGCAGAGAAACAGAATGACCAAGGTTGAGCAAAAAAGCAATGGGAGCAGGAGCAACTTTCGACTTCCTGCTGGCTTTCCCATTGATTTTCTTTGTGGGAAGATGGCAGAGAGTGTTGCAAATTTCCCTTCCCTTCCCTTCCCAGCTGGCAATAAGTGGCTGGTGCTAGGTGAAAGAGGGAGTGATAGATTGCAAGACTGGCTGGGAAACAGTCAGGAAACATTGAAAATGAAGGTCACATAATTGTTAACATCACAAAAGTAGCCACAACTTTCTTAAATTTTACTCTCTCAATCCCTGATTTTGGACACATTGTACAAGTTAGCCCAGTTGGGGTATCTTGGATCAAAAATGCTGCCCTATATGCACCATTTTACCCAATTAAATGTCATGACATTGAGAGTGTTAGCAGTATATAGATAGATAAGAGGAACTGTCAACAGAAATTTGGGTGACAATATCTATTCCTTAACCTGGCCTACCTCTAAGGACTGGCATCCAGCAGGACCGGAACCCTGGCCAGGTTTCTCTCTGTCCCATTTTACATTAAACAAAGTCAGATTGGTATTCTTTCTTTCTCAGGTCTGGGTAATCTTTGTTGCCAATCCCCCATTAATTATCTTTTTTACCTTCACAAAGATCATCTCCAAGTTCCTTAGGGTGTATTGTTTAACAGTGGGAGCAACAGAGGAACACCTTATCTAGTCTAAATTGTATGAATGAAATCAGAAGAAAGTCTATAGCTCACCAAATGTAGATTTTACTGCTTTTGTTTCTATGTTCAATTGTTTGCAGACTACCTAAATCATAAGACTGTTCCTCAATCTCAGCCACTTGAAAATGTGTGGACTTCTAAACCTAGAATTCCTTTTAAGATGTATGGATTTCAACTCCCAGAATTCTCCAATCATCCACTTCTGAGCATTGAAGTCCACACATCTTCAAGTGGCCAAGATTGAGAAACACGTACCCTGACATTTTGCCCTATAAATCCACAATATCTTGTCTTAACCATGCTAGTTGGAGGATCTTGGAAGTGAAACTGAATTATCTGAAGGATACCCCAGATCCATAGCTGTGATCTCAGGTTTAAAGGGAAAAGATTAATGATTGAGGAGCCAATGAACTGTATTCACAACTACTCTCCCCAATCAATCATTGTACCTGAGTTGTGCCTGATTTTATGACTTTTTTACCATGGTTGTTAAGTGAATAATTGCAGTTGTTAAGTGAATCATGTAGTTAAGCAAATCTGGTTTCCTCATTGACTTGCTTGTTGGAAGCTGGCTGGAAAGGTTGCAAATGATGATCACATGACCCAAGATGCTGCAACTGTTGTAAATACATGCCAATTGCCAAGCGCTGGAATTTTGTGACCGTGGGGATGTCTTGACAGTCTAAGTGTGGGGACTAGTCATACATCATTTTTTTCAATGCCATTGTAGCTTCAGACAGTTGCTAAATAAATTATTGTAAGCTGAGGACTTTCTATATCTCCCAGAGATGCAGGGAGCAGAATTGTGTGCTGATTCCCCAAGCACTGACTGTCCTTAGATGAACTGAAAGATATTACAGTATTGTGATCAGAATTTTGGAATCTATAGTATTCCCTGTGCTGTTCTATGGAATTAAAAGTTGGACTTGAAGAAACAGGAGAGAAATGTTTGAAGTCTAGGATTGGAGAAGACTCCTGAGAAAACTATGGACAGCCAAGAAAACAAACTGATGGATCATCAAACAAATTCTTGCTTGAAGCAAAAATGACCAGGTTCAAGTGACCCTACTTTGGACATATAATGCAAAGCCTCAGCCCTCTGGAGAAGGTTTTGAGCTGAGAAATGTGGAAAGAAAGAGAAGAGGACTACCAGCCATAAGATGGAAGGAAGGAAGGAAGGAAGGAAGGAAGTCTATTTCAATGATGGGGACATACTTGGAAGACCTGAGGGATCAGTTTGGGAAGAAATCATCATGGACAAAATTACCTGTGTGTGATTGCTAAGAGTCCATACTGACTTGATGGCACATAATCAGTCATTACAGTGTTAGCCATTCTGCTTTCAGCCCCAATGATTTAATCTTGGAATTCTCATATGAAAATGCAGAGAATGGAATCAAGTGATGTTTTGCATGTTGGTTTGGCGACTTGGCTGAACTGGGCCATCTAGGTTCTGATCCAGAATTTGTATTCCCAAAGAGTTTGAGGGCTCTCCAGGAGGTTCCTCCTAATTGCATTCCTCACATCCCATTTTACTTTGGATGTCATTTCATAGAAATCCTGTTCTTTGAACCAGATCTAAGGCTGAGTACTTGGAAAGAGAATTCTCACAGCTAACTTGAAGATATGGCAGGAAGAACACTGAGAATTCTTACAAATGATTCATCAGAATACCTTGTACATCCCAATCCTTGTCATTGATTCCAGCGTACAGAGAGTCCTCAATATAATGGACCCTCAAATTTTGGTCATTAGCTGAGGCATCCACATGACCAGCTTGATTTTATAAACATTTTTGTTCTCAATGGCTGTTTTTTGCCAGAAACAGAAGTAAACACCAAAAATGTCATGGTCACATGACTATGGGGGAAGGCCTAGAAATCAGAATATTGAATCTGGATCATAAGTAGCCCTTTTCAAGTCTGTTACAACTTTGAAAGGTCACTAAGCAATCCACTGTAAGTCAAAGACTACCTGTATTGTCCAGTTTTATGTTCCAACAAGGGGATGCATTTAATGAACTGCAGCTTGTTGCTGTGATCATCTTCACACTTAACAAACAGGCATATTTCCTGATTGTAGAACAGATTTTATTCCAAGTTGCTTCTCTAAGGGGCATCTTGGAGGTTTTAATCCTACATATCAGTTAAAATCAATATAGATATAATCAATCTGGATAAAAAGAAATCCAATAAAAGGGAAGATAAGCAGCAATAAAAGAAGTGTAGCTGTGACAAGGACTGGCTCCATAAAACACAGTTGCGAAATCTGAATAATACTGGTCTGAAATGCATTGGTTGTCTGCTTGTGAGTCGCACAAGTGTGCAAACCTGCAAGTGTGCCTTCATAAGACTTCAACTGGAGAAATTAAAAAAGGTGCCAAACTTAAAGACTTATTTTTCCAGAAGAAGAAAATGTGCTTTCCTTAGAAGAGGAAATTACAGTCACTGTAATTTAAAAAAACAAACTGCTTAAAACGTGCAAACCAAAACATAAAATGTTAATTAGTCATGTCTTGATCAACACAAATTCCAGACTGTGGAAGTGACTGATGCTTTGAACCAACATGCATCTTGTAGACAAAAATAGCAGGAACCCTCTGCTACTAATTTCGCACTTTAACTTAATCCGGATTTGCTAGAGCTCTGGCAGGCGTGAAGAAAAAGGCTGTGCAAGAAAGCAGATTTGCAGATTCTATTTACTGAAATGTAACTTTTCCAGTTTTATCCCTCATGCTTTTCTTAGTGGAAGCGCTTTTAAATCAAATCAAAGTTCTTCCATTAAATCCCACCATAGGGATTTGGCAACCAATATGTATTTACAATGGTTGCAGTGTCCCGGGGTCATGTGATCGCCATTCGTGACTTTCCCAGCCAGCTAAGGGGTAAGCTAGATTTGATTAGATCACATAATGGCCATGTGAGTCATGTAACTGCAGTGTTTTGCTTAACAACCATAGCAAAAAAGGTTATAAAGCTGAGCATGATTCACTTAACCACTTTGCTTGTCAATGGAAATTCTGGTCCCAATTGTGGTCATAAGTTGAGGACTACTTATATGGCATGAATGCAGGTGCTTCCCAAACTAGGCAACTGTATCTGTAAAGTCTGGTTTGTAAACATCTCCAGCAAGAGCTAAGTTTTCTTGGCTGCCCATGGTCTTTTCAAAAATCTCCAACACCAAAGTCCAAAGGCATCAATACTCTTCCTGTCCTGCTTTTTCAAAATTCAACTTTTGCTTCCCCAGAATGTGGCAGGGAATACCATGATTTGCACAATTTTGTTCTTTGCAGTTTCAGATACATCATGGCACCTGAATATCTTTTCCAAGTAAATTCCGCTTAAACTGGTTATTGCGTTCATCTCTTTTCCTGGACTTGCGCAAGAAGTTAACCACATAAGCTTGATTTGTGCCAGCTATTAAAATTGAATGTGTTACAGGGGATGCAGAAATGTAGACAACAATCGGGTAGCAAAGAGATATAGAGAAACCTAACTTTTTCCTACTACCCAGTAGTGGTAGAAGGTTTTGCTGCCAGGATATGATACATCTTGCTGAGATTAGGACTAATTAACACATTTTAGTATGTTGCATGAATGCAGCCATGATGTCTTTTTTAAACTTGGCTCTCTAAATTAAAATACTGTAATGGCTACATTTAAAAAAAACTGAAAAATATTTTGAAAAATTGTATCAATTCCCAGCATTTAAAGCCAAAAAACATTTCCGTAGTTTTTTTCCACTAGGTGCTTAGTCACCGCTCTTAGGACTAAAGAATATCATTGATTTCCTCCATCCCAATCAGGAAAGATTAGACAATCTTCTTTGTTAGAAAAGGGGACTGTGTTCTTGTTTGACCTGTACAGTGAATATAGATGAACATATAATTAAAGCATAACTGATCTTGCTTCAGCCATGGTGGTTTGCACAGCATGGTTTTGGGCTTAGCATGTGGTTTAGATGTTACAGTTAAGGAGATCTTGGTTTGGGGCAATGTACAAGGCCAGTGAGTAATGACAATGCTGAGCATTGGAGAGTTTGTGAACATGAGGGCCCAGAAGAAGAGATTTTGGCTTGGTTGGAAGGCACCTGTTTTGCTGCTCACCAAAAGTCTTCCCTGAGACCTTGTCATTTCCAGTGAGGCTCTTCCTCCTACACTGTTGTGGTTGTATTGACTGAAAACATTGCAAGTTGCAAATTCAGGGTGTACAGAGCGGCTCAGCTGGTGAGCTGTCCACTTATTTGCATGGATTGCAAATAGCCAGTTCTTAGTCAAGAGGGAACCGTGTAAACCCCACTCCAAATTTCACCCCAGTTTTTTCTCAAAACTAAGTTCAACTTTCTTTCCCTTCTTGATTCTCCTTGGCCTGTTGGAAAAATGATGATGAAGATGATCAGTAAAGAACATACAATAAAACTGAGCAAGTCAGTTACAACTTTAACAACTGCATTTGTTCTTTCTGCTAAACTTGGTTAGTTTAAAATTGATTAAGGAGGCATATTGCATGAATCCCATCCAATAGGTTCCAAGTTTTGGGGGGGATAAATTCATAAAGTGAATTCATTCCCCAGTCAGGTTAAATGTGAGAAGAAGGCTGGTGTTTGGTTTGGTTTGGTTTGGCTCTGTTGAGCCCCTCAGCTGAAAGTTTCCACTTTCTCCTCTTCTCTGCCTTCTCATTGAAAACCTAACAAGGAAAGGAAATATATTGGGTGGATTAAACTGTAATATTCAACCATAAATCCTGGCTTATATGCCATAGCGGCAAGGCTCACAGAATACACTCTAAGAAAACTTGAATCATCCAGATTGCTGCAAGACAAACCAGGATTGCCCCAGGATCTGAAGGCTCCAAATAGTGGAAGGAGCATTGTACTCTAAATTGGCAATGTCATATTCACATGGAGAAGCAAGTTAGGGTGGGCATGACGATGCAATGCTGCCTTCATCATTGGATGTGACCTGCAGATGCCTCCGAGACAATCCCTTCCTGCTTTCCAGAAGATCCTGAACTAGGGTATCCAAGCAAATTGGGTACTCGGGATACTAAAACACTCCTTGAAGATAGGATCCAATAAAATCAGAATTAGATGGTTCAGGAAAGCAATATCCCCTCTGATGTTGAGATTTCTCCTTCTCCTTCCCAAACCTCCCATCAAAGACAACCACAGTAGAAGTAGAAAATGGGGTGGGGGAGTGATAAAACCGGCCAGCACCAAACCCCACCAAACAAATCAGCTGTGTTTGCTGGTATCAAACTCCAAATAAATCGTGTTTCGGTGAGACATATTCAGCTCACCCAGGCAGTGAATTGAGTTTTTGAGAGGACAAAAAATTGAGCTTATGGGCCAGGATGTCTTGAGAACCCAGGAAATTAAATCAATTTAATTCAGCCTGATTAGATTAACTCCAGGTAAGCCTGTTGGAGCACCCTTAGCTGCAGCATAACCACAGTAAAATTAATGCAATAAAATAACCTTGGTTTGCAATTAACAGTTCCAGTTCTGAAGATCTCAGAATCCAAGCAGCTAGTTTTGAAAGGTCTGTGTGCTGCTCCACCATGGTTCTTTGACACTGGAGATTTTTTCCTCTCTCCCTTAACTGGTCCGTTGGTTTTCCTCCCAGGAGAGGTTTTAAGACAAATATGCCTTGTGCGCTTGCTTCACTCTCCTGGCTCCAAGTGGGGGGGGGGTGAGGCGAGCATCTGGCAGGCAACCCCTTGCCAAGTTTTTGATAAAAGTGAAATACTCTGGGAATTCCTCAACTAGAGAGAAAGGGGTGTGTGTTGTTTGTATGCAGGGAAGGTGAATATAAACCTTCTGCGAGACATTTTTAAAAAAATGATGGGATGCTTTGAGTCAATTTTGTTCAGTGTCTTTCCAATATTCCAGACTTAACTGTGCTTACGCTCAAGTCAGCCCCGATTCTGGCTATTGAGGAAGTCTGCATGCAATTACAGTTGGATTTTTTTTTAAAAAAATTCTCAGCTGTTTAGCAATATAACTTCTGGATTTTGGGATGCAACAGCCTGTTGGAAATAACTGAACATTGGTTAAAATAGATGGGCATGTGACTTGGAGGAAGGAAGAGTCCTGTTTGCTGCTTTTGCAGAGGAGCTTAAGGTAACTGACTTTGTAACTTTACTTAAAAATGATTGTGTTTAGGCAACACATCTAATCAAGCAAGCACTAGAAACTGTTTGCACAACAGAATGAGCTTAAATGTGGGGGTAGGTTTGGGAGTTTTTTGTTATTGTTTTTGAGTGGCCTACACTCAGAGTCAGTCACTACACTACTTAAACTGTTTTTGAGTGCATACAGGTAGTACTTGACTTGCAACTTTTTGTTTAGCGACCATTCAAAGTTACAAAAGCATTGAAAAAAAGAGAACTTATGATTAGTTGTTGCATTTCAGAAATCCCCCTGGTCACATGATCAAAATTCTTGGCACTTGGCAACTGGCATATATTTATGATTTATGTGATCACCATTTGCGGCTTCCAACAATAAAGTCAATGCGTGAAGCTAGACCACTTAACAACCACAGATTCACTTAACAACTGTGGCACAAAAGGTTGTGAAATCAGGTGTAACTCACTTAATAACCCCCTTGCTTAGCAATGGAAATTCTGGTCCCAATTGTGATCATAAGTTGAGGACTACCTGTAATATGAACCTAGTGCAGTGGGGCAGGGAATTAATATTCTGCATATAGTGTGAATACAGAAAATAGTTTATTCAGCAACTAGACTAAGAACAAATACTGTAACTGTTTCCAGAAGCATCATGGACTGTCATGCAGGTTGGTATGATGAGAATTTAAGGTGTTTGGAAGATGCCGGTCTCAGGAGTATGGAGTAATGGGTACATTATATCTCAGCCTTGGTAACTTTAAACTATGTAGACTCAACCCCCAGAATTCCCCAGCCAGCGTGCTTCAATTCTGGGAGTTGATGTCCACCCATTTTAAAGTTGCTCAGAGTGAGAAACACCAGGGTAAAGTGTTAAGCATAGGCGTAAACAATTAGTTTCTTTGTTCTGAATCTTGGTACAAATGTGGGGTCCATGAACCCAGCTACAAAAAATTTGTTTTTTTCCCCCTAGGAGGTTTGTATATTTGGTCCTGGAAGGAAAAGACAAACACTTAAGCCCTGTATTACTACTTTTGTGTCTATCCCCACAGTGGGGGTGGCAGCATCTTTACTCCAAGGAGTGAGCCTGTCTAAGTTGAATCTAGCCTTGGCAGAAAATTTTGAAAGAAAAGAAGATCCGTTTATTCCATTGCAAAATGCTTCCTCCCAGGAACGTTTCAAAGATAAAAATTGAAATTTAGGTCTGATAAAATAACCATTTCAGTTGATTTGCCGTTAGACAGGTGGTAAATCTCTCAAGCAACAGATCACAAATTTCCTAATCAACTTCCAGAAGATGTGACCCTTATTTTTTGACAGTTTTATTAAAAAACTGCACTTCCAGTTTTCTGCGAAACTGTGCCATAGTGAACAATGGCTTCACTTAACAACTGCCACAAAAAGTGTCATAAAATTGTAAAATGTTTTAAAATTACAACCATTACAACTTACAATTGTAATGGGCAGGCTTCATTATGATTATAATTCAAGGACCATCCATACTTTTAGGATAAAGTTGCAGTAACTCCTAATCATGAGATTGTGCAAAGCTACCAGCCTCTAAGGAAGTCTGTCTCAGGAATGCAAGAGAGAAGATGCAGTTTTGCTTTTGGTTTGCTCTTGAGCTTCATCCAGAGGCATCTTCTCATCCTTTCTTTCTGCACTTTATGCCCCTGAGCATTTACAAATGATCTCATAGTGCCCAGACCCTGAGAAGAATCCCATTGTGCTTGAATCTGAGGGACTGTGTGAGATGGACCCCTGAGTTCATTTATTCCAGACGGCAACAGGGATTAAAGATACTGAGTAGAAGGCTCGAATAGACGTAGGGAGAAGATTCCTCAAGGCCCTCTTTGATCAAAGAATTTAGTGGGTAAGTCTGGATTACTTTCGTGCCTCTTTGTCCAACCTGCTTTGTAAAAATAAAATACAGGTCATCTTTGGCTGACAATACGTGCTCAGCAACCATTCAAATTTTATAGCAGACCCTCAAAAAGCTAATTACAACCCAGTTTCAATGGGTTTATTTAATAACCAGCACAAAAAAGATCGTAAAATCAGTTCCAATCATAGAAAAGACTCTAATATTACCATATTGCCATCTGACAAAGGGAGATGTGCAGTTACTCTCAACATGGTGGAGTACAAATCCAATCGGTACAAATTGTAAGAGGACAATAATACCTATGAACCTCTTTATAGAGATCCCACTGGTATTTATAAAAAAAATGTTATTGACTGTTTGCAACTTTTAGTTAAAGACAATGTCATTGATAAGCAACAATATTATTGACTATACCCAGGGGAAGCAACACCATGCATATGTGGCCTCCTCAAAATTCACAAGGAAGGCATTCCACTTAGACCGATAGTGTGCAGCATCAACTCTGCCACTTACAACATTGCTAAACATTTATCCACTTTATTGGCACCTTTAATTGGCAACTCTACACACCACATCAACAAGTCACAAGATTTTGTCAACCAAGTTCAAAATGTTAAGTTGGGTAATTGGTTTTTTATGATGTAACTTTATTTTTCACGTGCATCCCTACAGATGAGGCAGTCAATGCAGTGAAGAAAAGACTTTTATTAGACAACACATTAGCACACAGGACTAAACTTATCCCTGTCCACATTTGCTGTCTTTTGGACCTCTGCATGACAAACACTTATTGCAAATTCAGTGACAGTTTTTACAGACAAAAACATGGCTATGCAGTAGGGTCCCCTATATCTCCTATTAAGGCCAATCTTTATGTGGAGGAATTTGAATTCAAAGCTTTGAACTCTTTCAAAGGTTTCCCCCACCCACCCACT
>JANHZU010012996.1:0-14248 GCA_032468055.1 Acrochordus granulatus | reverse complement strand
CCTTTTGGATTAAAGGTGAAACGTCTTCTACTTGAGAAAAATCCAGTCCAGATGCCTGTTTTTTATAACTTTGTTGCAATTCAGAAGTAATAACTTTGATACCTACTAACATATATAATTCCATAAAAGGTTTTTTTCCCACTTTGAAACTTAAAACTTTTCAAAATTGGAAACCAATTGACACATTTCTAATATTACAAAGCCCATACTGAATGCAGTTTGCATCTCATATACAGCAGCACTAATGTGTTTATAGGAAGTTAACAAAATAATATGGTTGAGGATCACTGAAATGAAAAGAGGAAAATGAGAGACTACAGTCCCATATGATTACAGAGAGCCTATAATCTAATAGCTATTATAAACAGAAATCACTGAAGGTTTCCTTATTTTTTGATAGAAAGAATGCTGTTAATTCTAAATCACCTTTTCAAAATTATGTTTTATGAAAGTGTATCAGAAAAGGCATTTGATTTCTTCATGTTTGCTTCAGAATGTAATAAATTTCCAGATAAATTCAACTGCAATATTAAATCATGACACATTTACAATTTCTTTTCAACAGGAGAATTAAATGAGGAACACTTGGTGTTTAAATGCTTCATGGCTAAATAGAAACAATTTAAAGAAACAAAACTAAATAACTGTTGAGCTTCAAACTTATTTTAATTTGAATGATAGATCAGCATCTTCTTGTGTGACTGAGTGGGAAGCATGAAAACATATCTGAAAGAACAAAAAAAAAAGAATAAGAAAAGGAAGGGAATTATAGGAAATAAAATCAGATAAGAAAGTGATCTTTTCATCATACAGTTTTCAATTCATGTGCTTCGTAGTATAAAGCAAACACAAACCTTTTGGCTTTTAAACTTCAATATTTTTATCAGAATATATTTGTGAGAAAGTGTCAGTGTTAGTTGGGAAAAGGCTGTGAAGAAACCGTACTATCTCTATCATTTCATAATCTTAGTTCTGTCACAAAGCCCTGTCCTTTCTTTAACAGACCCCCCAGCTCCAAAGCCACAGGATATACAGTATTGATACCTCTGCAATTTTTAATTGATGTTTTCAATATTTTTCCAACTTCATTCTTAAAGATAATGAAGATGCAAGAAGTGCTTCTTCCTTCCTTTACTACTAGAAGATGCTTTTACTTTGTCCTTCTTCACAATAAAGCAAGCCATGGGGATCCTTCGGAGTCTCACATACTGTATGTATCTCAGCAATCCAATGGAGAAAATGGTTCAAATGCTCCAGCTGCTCTGAACACAGTGATGCACCCTGCCAGCCTTCCCCCACCAAACCAAGGCAATACCATATTACACATATGGCAGCTCTCTTGTGCTTTCCTTTCTGAAGTGAATACCTTACATGCATTTTGATTGTGCATGGGGATAAGAATGACTTCATATAAAGTTCTGAATGGGTGTGGTGGTTGAGCAATTAAGATCCAGGGCTTGTTGTCTGGAAGGTTGGCAGCTTGGCAGTTCAAGACCAAAGCGCCGTCATGTAATGGGGTGAGCTCCCATTGTAACAGTTTGAAAGCATGTAAAAAAAATGCAAATTAATAAATAGGTACCACTTTGGTGGGAAAATAACAGCATCCGTGCAACTTTGCATATAGTCATACTGGCCACATGACCAAGGAAGCTTCTTCAGACAAATGCTGGCTCCCTCGGCTGTGAATCAGAAATGAGCACTGCCACCTAGAGGAATTGGTGGGGGGAACCTTTACCTTTTTAAAATTCTGAATGGGACTGATGCCACCTGATCAGACATGAAGCTCCAAGTCTGACTCTAAGTGAAGCAGAATGAGACAATTGCCTCAGATGGCAAGTCTTGGAAGGTAGCCTTAAGTTGCTGCAGAACAAAAATACGGATGCTTTATTAAAAATACGGATGACCTGTATTCCCTAGACTATCCCACTCTCTTGAAAAGTAATGAAGGATGTTGCCACATCAGAGTACAAATAAAATTCAGTACTAGCTGGGTCAGCTTCTGTATGTCAAATAGGAAAGATAGCATTTTATATTTTGCCTCTTACAGTGAAATGTCTTGGGACAGTTCTGAAGACTTTTTGGTACATGACAGTCTGATCTATTCATTCAAGTAGGTGGTTGGGTGATGACAGTAGGGAATGAATTCTATAGCTCCCAGTGTGATTCTGTTTGTGATGGTTATGAAGTGTTAAATGCCCAAATTTATGTGATCTAGTATTATGAAACCCTTTTTGCTAGGTCACTATCTAATGCTGTTTGAAGCAACAATATCAAAAAAAGGAACTGAACTAAATGCTATTGCTATTCCATGCATGTATTCAGAATAAGTTATATGCTCTCTAAGATTCTGTAATTCTACCTTACAACAATAGCATTCCTGGGAGCTCTGCTTCCTATTTTTTGATTTGGATGATAGCAATTCTGAGAACCTGCCCAAGTTTCTCTCTGTCCCATCTTAATACTAAACAAAATCAAAGTGAGGTCATTGTGAATTTCTTTTGCATGGGGCCATGTAAAATCTTTTCTGCAAGTCCCCCTTTAATCAAGCATATTAAATCAGTATATTTCAAGGGCTAATTCAGAATGAAAACCGTTCTATGAATGAACTCAGGTTTTTAGCATTTTATTAAATGAGATTGGGAAGCAGAGCTGGGCCAGTCTAATTTCACCTAGAAGGCTGTTCTGAAGGGCTGATACTGCTGCTACTTTTGGACCTCTTTACATTGTGGAAGTGGCGAACTATCAGGTGTTTCTCCTGAGATGGCCTTATAGGTTGGTTTGGTTCTGGCAGCTTTGAAGATACTTGTGTTCTTTATTTATAGGTCAAAACCAGCCCAAAAACTGAGGCTTTACAAATAGCTGAGGAAAGAAGGAAAGGGAAAGGTAAGGGAGAAAGACAAAGATACACCCGTATCTTTAGCAAGGAGAGATAAGAAGGCCTTCTTAAATGAACAATGCAAAGAAATAGAGGAAAATAGATTAGGAAAGAATAGATATCTCTTCAAGAAAATTGGAGATATCAAGGGAACCTTTCCTGCAAAAATGGGCATGCTAAAGGACAAAAATAGTAGAGATGTAACAGAAGCAGAAAAGATTAAGAAGAGGTGACAAGAATACACAAAAGACCTGTACAAGAAACATCTAAATGTCCCTGATAACCACAATGGTATTGTCGGTGACCGAGAGAGTGAAGTCAAATGGGCCTTAGGAAACATTGCGAACAACAGAGCTCGCAGAGGTGATGGCTTTCTAGCTGAACTATTTAAAATCCTAAAAGATGATGCTATTAAAATGCTGCACCAAATATGATAGTAAATTTGGAAAACTCAGCAGTGGCCACAGGATTGGAAAATGTCAGTTTACATTCCAATCTCAAAGAAGGGCAATACCAAAGAATGTTCAAACTACTGTACAATTGCACTCAATTCACACACTAGCAAGGTTATGTTCAAAATACTACAAAGTAGGTGTCAGCATTATATGAATCGAGAAGTACCAGAAGAACAAGCTGGGTTTTGAAGTTGTAGAGGAACTAGAGATCGAATTGCCAACATTTGCTTGATCATGAAAAATGCAAGAGAGTTCCAGAAAAAATCTACTTCAGCTTCCTTGATTATATTAAAGCCTTTGATTGTGTGGATCACATCAAACTGTGACACATTCTTAAAGAGACGGGAATTCCAGACCACCTTGCCTATTTCCTGAGAAACCTGTATGCAGGTGAAGAAGGAAAAACTGGTTCAAAATTGGGAAAGGAGCATGAGTAGGCTGTATACTATTACCTTGCTTATTTAACTTATATGCAGAATACAAAATGCAAATGCCAGAGTGGATGAATTACCAGCTGGAATTACGATTGCCAATAGAAATATCAACAACCTCAGATATGCAGATGATACCACTCTAATGGCAGAAAGAGAAGAGGAACTAAACAGCCTCTTGATGAGGATGGAAGAGTGGAGTGCAAAAGCTGGTTTGAAATTCAGCATTAAAAAAACTAAGATCATGATGTCCAGTCCCATCACATCCTTACAAACAGAAGAGGAGAAATGGAAGCAGTGACAGATTTTACCTTCTTGGACTCCAAGATCATTGCAGTTGGTGACTGCAGCTATGAAATTAAAAGACAATTGCTCCTTGGGAGGAAAGCTATGACAAACCTAGCAGCATAGTAAAAAGCAGGGCATCACTTTGCCCATAAAGATCCATCCAGTCAAAACTATGGTTTTCCCAGTAGTAGTGTATGGTTGTGAGAGGAAAGCTGAGTGCCAAAGTACTGATGCCTTCAAATTGTGGTGCTGGAGAAGACTCTTGAGGGTCCCTTGGAATCAGTCAGTTCCAAAGGAAATAAACCCTGATTGTTCATTGGAAGGACAAATACTAAAGCTGAAATTGGAATACTTTGGCTACCTAATCGAAGAGGAGTAGTTCTCTTCAGTAGAGAAGACTGTGATGCTGGGAAAGGTTGAAGGGAAAAGGAGAAGGGGACAGCAGAGGATGAGATGGTTAAGTAGCATTGTGGATGTGATGGGTGTGGATTTGGATGGACCCTGGGAGGCAGTTCAGGACAGGAAGGCCTGGCATCCTGTAGTCCATGAGGTTGTGAATAGTTAGACATGACTGAGCGACTGAAGAACAACAATATTTTATGTAAAAGGAAATCTAATATTGAATAAAAGAGACCAAGGATTTGGCAGTCTTATATTACCATCCACAATTGTTATAGCATTAAAATCAGTTATTTAACATCCAAAGGGAGATTAATACAATGCAGCCTTCTGCAGTAGTGAGTTCTCAATTACGACCTAGCAGTAAAGGATTCATATTAATGGGAATACTTGCCATTTGAGTCCATTATTCCAAATTTACATTGTTGGTTTTTAAACTTCCAATTAACAAGGATCTCTTAAAAAAACCTCATAATCTTAAAAAAAAAGAAACAAAAGTAAGTCCCCGATCAGTATCTCAGTTCTGAACCGGGAAACTCGATTCTTGTTTTAACCAATAAAAGGATGGAAAGCTCTATGCTGAAGATATTTGCAATTCTGAAGAGATGATAAAAACTATTCATGCCCAAGTTCATGTAGAACATGGCATTGTACTTTAGTACTTGCATCTAATATTTGTCCAAAAGCCTGAGGCAAATGTTCATGTTAGTTTTGTCTTGGAATAAGTTTAGTAACTACATTTCTAGGTAATCCAGCAGTTGTAACCAATCTAGCAGTAGGATAACCCTTTTTTTGCTTGAAAAATCAAAACATGATCCTATTTTGGTGGAAGAGCAGTATCCATACAATAATGAAGATGGCTTCATTTTGTTTCTCTGCTACCCCTTTTGTAAAGGCAGAACTGCTAAATTAAAAGGGAACCTCAAATGCTTCATAATCCTGAAGTATTATAGAGGATATGCCTGAACATTATGTCCCCAAGGAACATTTCACAGTAGCACGTGAACAGTGTGTTTCATGCTTGTGTGGCATGAAATAGTACTATCTGTAGGGTAATTCACCTGAAGAAAGCAGTGTGGACAGTTCTGAGAAACAAGACACATTATTCTAGAAATAAAATGGGCCAGGTAGTCACTTCATTTACTTTGTCACATACTGCTGTTAGAAGCAATCATGGTCTGCCTAATACTCAGAAGTGGTCAGTGACCAGCAGCACCAACTCTACTATGTGGTCATCAGGAGGTGGTAGAGGATCCTATTTCACCTTCAAAGGATGTTTTACTTTCCCAGATGTTTCTCTTTTTCCCTAGCTTTTATTTTACTTTTCACTATGGCAATGGAAGTTCATCATGCTGCTCTCAGTTTTCTTATTTATTATTCTTTATAAAACCCTGTATTTTCATTGCTCTATGAAACGTGGGAGAAACATTGCTAGCTACACATTCCATGTGACGTAGGTTTTCCAGAGAATTTTGAACTGGATTTTTTTCCTACGCAAATTGAGCATAATTCCAAGTAGCACATTTATCTCAATATCCAATCTGTACAAATATTTCAGCTACATTATTTAATGAAGAAGAAAAATCTAGCCTTTTTTCTGAGGTTTGAAGATTATATTCAAAGAAACTGAAATTATATATGGAGGACAATTATTTTAACTGGAAACACTGCTGGACAATAGACAATAAAATAATATACAATTACAGTACTTTTAGCTTCAAGTTGTTAAGAACAATTGCCCTTTGCTTCCACCTTAAAAAAAATCACACAATTAATACCAGACTTACAGGAATCCAGTTCTAATAGGGATCAGAACAAAGACAAACCTCAAAGTGATGACAAATGCATCAAATTGAAGAAACAAGGAATTGACATCCCTACATTCATTTGCTGTGAAATACCTAAACTCCCAAAATCAGGATCAGTTCCCACTGATGTACAGTGAACAGCATATACAATAAAATAATCACAAAACAAGCATTCAAACAATAATAAATTAACTGCAAGAACATTAATATACATATTAAATATAAAAAGACCTCTAAAATCATAGGTTGATATTACAGATGGCCAGTTTTTGTTGTTGTTGTTCAGAAACAGGCTCCAGAATAAATTGTAACTTGAATTTGTAATTGCATTTCTTATATAATGGTTTTATATATAGAATTCTCACCCTTCTCCTTTTGTCTCCATCTCTATTCCTCCTCTGAATCCTTCCTCCTCTTGTCTGCTGCAGAGTATCCTGTTTGGTCTGGTGGTTAGGCTAGAAACCAAGAGACTGAATTCTTGTGATGCCTTAGGCATGAAAGCCAGCTGGGTGACTTGGGCCAGTATGTTTGCTGCCTTGGGTTATTTATAAAAAATAATAAAAGCTGTGTTAAAAAAATCAAATAAATAAAAAGAAAAATATATGTAGTAGTCATTATAATTACTCAAATCTTAGAAGAAGATCAGAAACAGTAACAACTATTTGCCCAATGGTAACACATCCATAGAATATCCACCATCAATGTTTGCTGAAGAACATTATATCAAGAAGAATATCTTTGGGTCATTATTTTTATTTTTGAACTGTCAGCTCGATAAAATGTGACTCTGCAATGAATCTGAGTCACATAATTCATATTGGGCTTGACTTCAAGCTATGCTTTTCCTACCTGGGAAGGAAAAATCAAAGCAATTTTCCTCTTAGCATTACTACATCCATCTTGATAGATATCATAGATTACTGATTCTTTAAAGTCAAGGTAATATATATAATAGATGCATAACTTGTTGAAGGGAAGTCTAATAGTGCTGAATTAAACATTTCTGGCTCTTTGTTAGCACAGTATAGGAAGAGAGAAATCTTTTAACTTTTGAAAAAGAGGACCCAACAATATTTTTCTCAATTCTTCTAGCCAGGAGGCAACTGGAACGGGATGGAATTTATTGTTTATAAAATTTCTGGAGATAACAATTCTGACTTTGGTATTAAACTTCTACATGTTACAAGCTGTTATTTTTTAAAATTTCCTCCAAATTCTTGTGATTTGCATGAATTGAGATTCTAGTTTTACTTTCTAAGTAACTCCCAGTGTTGCTGTTTTAAGATGGTTCCCATTCTTTGATAAACTAATAATTATTGACTATTGATTTACTCAAATGCCTTCCTTTCACTTTTCAGTGATTTCTGGACTGAAACTTGCCTTTGTAATTAACTCTTGAATATCTCTGGTGAAACAGTCAGTGTAGCACAGTATATAGGGAAGTGGAATTTTTTTTTTGTAAGGTTCGCATTTTTATACAAACAACTTAATGCATACTTCTCCAGTGTATACATAATGCAGTTGTTTTCTGCTTATTACAGTCATCTTCTTGATATGGTTCTCTGGTTTTAAAATGTGTGCAAATTACATCACATTAAAAAAAACTGTGATCCCCAGTGAGGTACCATCTTGACGTGATTGTGGGGCTTGTGTGCTCTGAAGAAGTTAAGAGCTATGCCAGAGGTTCAACTATATTGGACAGATCTCATCAGAGGAGCCAGACCAAAAGTATCTCCTTCCCATAAAAAATATAGTGAAATGTAATTTACAGGAACCCATACTGGCTTAGTTATCACTCAGGTCAAGAAGGACTGTACTAGATGTTTGAGTTCCTGGACATCTCGTGAAAAATGGGCTACAGGAGTCTAGAGAAGGAAATTACAACCCATTCCAATATCCTTACTAAGAAAACCCTATGGACAGTAACAAGAGGCTAAAAGATATGATGCCTAATGATGACCTCCTCAGGTCGAAAAGTGTCCAATATGCTACTGGGGAAGAGCAGAGGATAATTACAAGTAGCTCCAGAAAGAGTGAAGCATCTGGGCCAAAGACAAATGATGCTCAGCTGTGGATGTGTCTGGAAGTGAAAAGAAAATCCAGTTCTATAAAGAACAATATTGCATAGGAACCCGAATGTAAGATCTATGAATCAAGGTAAGCTGGATGTGGTCAAACATGAGATGGAAAGATTGAACATCAACATCTTGGGAACTGGTGAATTAAAATGGATGGGAATGGGCAAATTTAATTCAGATGACCACTATATCTACTACTGTGGCTAAGAATCCCTTAGAAGAAATGGAGTCACCATCCTAGTCAATAAAAGAGTGACAAAAACAGTACTGGTGTAAAATCTCAAAAATGACAAAATAATCTTGGTTCAAATCAAAGGTCTGTGCTCCAACCACTAATGGCAAAGAACAATATTGCATAGGTTGATGTGTCCTATGAAGGCCTACAATACTTCTAGAACTCACACCAAAAAAAAGATGCCTTTTTCATCATCAGGGATTAGAATGCTAAAGTAAGAAGTTAAAATATAACAGGCAACTTTGGTCTTTGAGTACAAAATGAAACAGGGCAAAGGCTAACCAGGTTTTGTCAAGAGAACATGCACATCATAACAGACACTCTTTTCCAACAACCCAAGAGGTGATCTTACATGTGGACATCACAAGATAGCCAACATCAGATTGATTGTATTCTTTGCAGCCAAAGATGGAGAAGCTCTATACAGTCAATCAAAACAAGACCTGGAGCTGACTGTGGCTCAGATCATGAGCTTCTTATTGCAAAATTGAAAAGAGAAGGAAAAATCACTAGGCCATTCAGGTATGACTTCAGTGATATCCTTTATGAATAGTGGAAATGATGAATAGATTTAAAGGATTAGATTGACAGAAGTGCATAGCATTGTACAAAGGTAGCTACTAAAACCATCCCAAAGAAAAATAAATGCAAAAAAGCAAAGGGGTTGCCTGATGAGGCTTTACAAATAGCTGAGGAAAGACAGAAAGCAAAAGGAGAGGGGAAAAGGGAAAGATAAACCGAACTGAATGCAGAATTCCAGACAACAGCAAGGAGAGATAAGAAGGCCTTCTTAAATGAACACTGAAAAGAAATAGAGGAAAACAATAGGCTGGGAAAGACTAGAGAGCTTTTCAAGAAAATCGGAGATATCCAGGGAAGGTTTCATGCAAAAGTGAGCATTATAAAAATGGTAAGGACCAAACAGAACCAGAAGGGATTAAGAAGAGATGGCAAGAAGACACAGAAGAGCTCTATAAGAAAGATCTAAATGTCCCTGATAAGCATGATCACTGACACAGAGCCAGACATCCTGGAGTGTGAAGTCAAGTGGGCCTTAGGAAACTTTATGAACAACAAAGTTAGTGGAGGTGATGGTATTCCAACTGAAGTGTTTGAAATCCTAAAAGATGATGCTGTTAAAGTACTGCACTCAATATGCCAAAACATTTCAACAGTGATTAGAAACAGTCAGTTTACATTCCAATCCCAAAGAAGGGCAATGCCAAAGATTGTTCAAATTACTGTACAATTGCGCTCATTTCACATGCTTGCAAGATTATGCTCAAAATACTGCAAGCTATGCTTTAGCACTATGTGAACTGAGAATTACCAAATGTACAAACAGGATTTCTTACAGGCAGGGGAACTAGAGATCAAATTGCCAACATTCACTGGATCATGGAAAAAGCAAGGGAATTCTGGAAAAAAAAATCTACTTCTGCTTCATTGACTACACTAAAGCTTTGATTTTGTGTATCACAAGAAACTGGCAAATTTTTAAATCAATGGGACTACCAGACCACATTACCTGTCTCCTGAGAAACCTGTGTATGGGTCAAAAAAGCAACAGTTAGAATCAGACATGGGATCAGTTCAAAACTGGTAAAAGAGTTTGACAAGGCTGTAATTGTCACCCTGCTTATTTAACTTATATGCGGAGTACATCATGTGAAATGCCAGGTTGGATGAATCACAAGCCAGAATTAAGATTTCTGGGAGAAATATAATCAACCTCAGATGTACAGATGAGACCACTCTAATGGCAGAAAGTGAAGAGGAACTAAGCCTCTTGGTGAGGCTGAAAAAGCAGACTGCAAAAAGCTGGCTTGAAACTCAACATTAAAAAATTAAGATCATGGAAACATGACCAGTCACTTCCTGGCAAATGTAAGGGGAAGAAATGGAAGCAGTGGCAGATTTCACCTTGTTGGGCTTCTAGATCATTTCAGATGGTGACTGCAGCCATGAAATTAAGAGATGCTTGTTCCTAGGGAGGAAAGCTATGGCAAACCTAGACAGCATATTAAAAAGCAGAGATATCACCTTGCTGACAAAGGTCCATATAGTCAAAGCAGTTGTTTTCCTAGGAGTAATGTACAGTATGGCTGTGAGAAGTGGACCATAATGAAGTCTGAGCACTGAAGAATTGATGCCTTTGAATTGTAGTGCTGTAGAAGACTCTGGGGAGTACCTTGGACTGCAAGGAGATCAAACCAGTCAATCCTTCAGGAAATCAACACTGACAGGTCATTGGAAGGACAGATTTTGAAGCTGAAGCTCAAATACTTTGGCCACATAATGCGAAGAGAAGACTCATTAGAAAAGACCATGATGCTGGGAAAGATTGAAGGCAAAAGGAGAAAGGAAGGGCAGGGGATGGGATAGCATAATCAGTGTGATGGCTGTGGGTTTGGGTGGACTCTTGGAGGTGGTGCAGGACAGAGACACCTGGTGGTGCATGGGGTTGCTAAGAGTTGGACACAACTGCATGAGTGAATAACAACAAATAAAAACGATGGCGAAGGATTTTTTAATTGAAAAATCTTAGATTAAAAAAATCAATATGGATTGGTACAATTTGGCAGAATTTTCAAAGTAAATGATGATCCATCACTTCAGAGCCATCCCTATCTCTCCCTTTTGTCCTCTCCTCATGCTTGCTGTGGCACAAACATGCCATACTAATTATTTTTAAGGACATGTTCCCAGGACATCTGCATTACATATACAACCCATTTCTGAGTCAACTCAAAATTGGCTTCAGTTGCTTTAGTGCAGGTATATTCAACCCACAAGTCCTAGACAGCTAGTAATGAGGCCCAGCAAGATCATAAACCTTTAACATTACTATGTGATTTGAGTGTTTTTAATATAAATCTATATTAGATATTTCATATGTGGTCCAAGACAATTTCTCTTCACTTTACTTTTGCCCAAGCAAACCAAAGGATTAGGTAAACGTGCTCTAGTGTAAAAATGGTGCTTCCCTTCTGACCCCAATAAAAAGCCTTCCATATGGACAATCTAGGGCACTTTTGAGATGACTTGTGAGATGCTGGAAATCTCAGCTTCTATTGGCTGCTTAAATCAATTGAGGGCACAACCTCCTTTTCTGGTTCCTGGAGAGTGCTCTCTATGGCCATTTTTTCATGAACTGTGAAAGACACCAGATAACTAGTTTTCCTAAGACAGACTTATCTGCTATTATAGTTTTCTTTTTCCTTTACTCTGAATTATTGCTGCTCTGGGAGAGTAATCTCCCAGTAGGTAGTTCTTCACATGTGTGTGAATATGTGTACGCAACTGACTGGACTGCAAAATACACATTGAGTTTGAAATATAGGCACAAACTCTACAGTAGAAATAAAGAGTGCTGTGGTTGGTGAAACTTGGCAGGCTTTGCTTGTTATATAACTGAGAAGTCATCCTAGGGGAGAGATGACATTTGCCAAAATGAAATCATTGGGAGGAGGTGAGTTTGCTTTAATTGTACTGCTTAGTCACAAATGAAGATATTTCACTTGAGATGAGGGAGAACTCTAATCAGTCTTCCAATCAGGCATAGTTGAGGTTCAGTCTTTCGGAAGATAATGCTATGGGACATTTCCTATCAATGGTGAGAATGAGGTGGCTTTGGATTCTGGTCATTTTAATGGGAAAGCATGGCAGTTGGTCCTATTTCTGGGAAGGAATTGCTTTAATAAAACTGGTTAGAACCACCAGAAGAACACCTGACATTGTAGTGGGGGATCTAATATATGGGATTCTCAAAATCATTTTTCTCATTTTTCCATGCTTTCCAGACTCTAGAGAATAGCGTGTTAAGTTTGTTTGGCAAGAAGATTATTTGACAAATAACCAGAATTGAAATCTCAGCTGTGGAGGAAACATATTCTTGCCATTTTGTCTCCTTTGCTCCACCTTTGAAGCTGAAATTGGCATTTTAAACAATCAAATCCTAAAATAAAGAATTGCTTCCCCTTCTTATTTGCAGAGACTTAACAGTGAGGGACAAAGATTAGAACAGGAGATTGTTCTAATCTTTGTAGGAATAGATTATTTCTACTCCTAACTATTTTTACTGTGTAATAACTCAATAGGATTAGGTTGAATGGCTACTTTACCTCAGAACCCAGATCAACTGATAATCTGGGAGTAGAGAAATAAATTGCATAAGGAAAGACTTATAAAAAGCTTTTATTCCCAAGTTGGTGAAAAGATTGTTGAAATCTTTTAAAGCTTTTAAATCTTTCTGGTCTGGTTTGGTCTGGTGAGAGGAGCTGAATAATGAGAAAGGAGGAGAGTTGCACAAACTTTAGTCTATTGTTTTCTGACAAATACAGAGGTTTAGTTTTGTGAATTTCTTTTGAAATAGAGTGTGGGGTGGAAAAGCATCCCAGAATTATCCTCATTGTCCTGTTGTGCTTATATTTTACCTTTTCTTAATAAAAAATATGGAGATAGGGATCTGTGGACACTATTTCTGAAAGACATATTGATCTTTCATATATTCCACAAGATTGAAGACTGCTATTCCCAAGATAATATTAAAAATTAAGGCTTGAACTTTAAAAAAATAGTCTGAAAGACTCCATGTTTCTGATGGGAAACATAAGAGAAACAAAATAAAATGGTCAGGAACATCAGAAGTCCCCAGATAGCAGTGGCAGATAGGAATGGAAAGGGTGGCAGAAAATTAATCAACCATAATCCTAAAACTCTTTTTTATTTCAAAGACAACATGAAAATAGAATTTCTAAGATTCAATGGATGTAGGTAGTTTAAATAATAGGTTACAACATTTTACTCCCCCATACATGCCCAAAGTTCCTACTATGCTTTTCTATGATGATTATTATCCAAATCCCTGTTGAGGTAATAACCAGTAAGAATCTCATGGAAAGGGCTTTTATCAGGGCTCATCAGGTTCTAGTAAAGATCTTGTTCAACTCTTAAATGAAAACTAAGAGAAACTAAATTCTGATCTACTGCCTTCATGGTTCCATGTGATTACAAGAATTTCTTCTTCTGGGCAAGAAAGCTCTTAACCTTGAGTTATATCTTACTCTCTTCCTGGGGGTCACTCTTCCATCACTTGATCATGTGCAATGATTCAAGGCTGGTCCCCCTCACATGGTTCAGTTGTTTCTCCCACAGTTGTTTTTCAAATTTAACTTTAAGATGAAATCTTTAGCCCTAATAAAAATAAGGCTCCATTATGGCCATAAATTGAGGACAGCCTTTACTTAAGAGATACAGTCTAGAAGAGAAAGATTAAGTACCTGATCCACTTTCAGTCATAGATTTGGTTAAAAACATAATGTAGAATCATAGTTTAGGACTACACAAATGAGCCTGGTTCTTCAATCCCTTAAACTCCTTTAAATCTGCATGTTAGTGAAATATATCTTAAAGTATAATAGGAGATTACATTAATTAGTATAACATTAATTTTACATGTTAACAGTTAATATGGTTGATAACTTGGAATTTAAAATTAAAACATACAACTGTGTCAAACTTCAGTTAGTTTAAACATATGTGACTAATCAACAGGCTGAAGGCTATGTGTAGCTCCTGGCCATCTATTTTGTGACCATTGCTGTCCCTTCCTTCCTTCCTTCCTTCCTTCCTTCCTTCCTTCCTTCCTTCCTTCCTTCCTTCCTTCCTTCCTTCCTT
>JANHZU010012853.1:0-14285 GCA_032468055.1 Acrochordus granulatus | reverse complement strand
TTGCTTCATTGACTACGCTAAAGCCTTTGACTGTGTGGATCACAACCAAATGTGGCAAATTCTAAAAGGGATGGGAGGACCAGACCACCTGACCTGTCTCCTGAGAAACTTGTATGCTTGTCAAGAAGCAAGTTAGAACTGCACATGAAACGACAGTTTGGTTCCAAATTGGAAAAGGAGTACGGCAAGGCTATATATTATCACCCTGCTTATTTCACTTATATGCAGAGTACATCATATGAAATTTATTTATTTTTATTTATTTATTAAATTTATATGCCGCCGAAATCTGAAGACTCCGAAGAAATGCTGAACTGGATGAATTACCAGTTGGAATTAAGATTGCCAAAGAAAGATGAACAACCTCAGATATGCAGACGATGACACTCTGATGGCAGAAAGTGAAGAGGAGCTAAAGAGCCTCTTGATGAGGGTGAAGGAGCAGAGTGAAAATGCTGGCTTGAAACTCAACATTAAAAAAACTAAGATCATGGCAACTGGTCCTATCACCTACTGGCAAATAAGAGGGGAAGAAAAGGAAGCAGTGGCAGATTTCACCTTCTTGGGCTCCAAATCACTACAGATGGTGAGTGCAGTGACATGAAATCAAAAGAGGCTTGCTCCTGAAGAGGAAACCTATGGCAAACCTAGACAGCACATTTAGAAGCAGAGACATCACCTTGCTGACAAAGGTCCGCAAAGTCAAGGCTATAGTTTTCTCAGTAGTAATGTATAGCTGTGAGAGCTGGACCATAAGGAAGGCTGAGCATCGAAGAATGGATGCCTTCGAATTGTGGTGCTGGAGAAGAGTACTGAGGGTCCCTTGGATGGCAAGGAGATCAAACCAGTCAGTCCTTCAAGAAATCAATCCTGATTGCTCTTTGGAAGGACAGATATTGAAGCTGAAGCTCAACTACTTTGGCCACAATGTTCAGAGAAGACTCATTAGAAAAGACTGTGATGCTGCAAAGATTGAAGGTAAAAGGAGAAGGGGACAGCAGAGGATGAGATGAATGGATAACATAGTCAGTGTGATGGGTGTGTGCTTGGGAAGACTCTGGAGGCAGTGCAGGACAGGGAGGCCTGGTGTACTGCAGTTTATGGGGTCGCAAAAAGTCAGACATAACTGCATAACTGAACAACAACAATTTGATTCTGTGGTGTCTGTTGAAATAAATCTGAGTCTCTGGTTTCTAGTTCCTTATGATCCAATCCAAGTAATAGAGAACATATAGAATTGTTTTTATGAAAGCAATATATTTTGGAGACACTTGTTAATCTCCTTGACCACTAACAAAAGTGTCATCTAACACAGCAGAACTGGAGCCCTTGTTTTGTACGGTTTTATATTCATACATGCCAACCAACACATTGACACCCCATCACTTTAGTACTTGATTCAGATTAATAAAGCTTTCATGAACCTCCATCCTCTCCCTCAGTCCATTAGCCCCTTTAGTGATTTCTTTCAGAAGTTGTTGCCATGCAGACTCCAGAGCGGTTTAATTTCTGCAATTACTGTTGCTGAGTATGGTAAGAGAGGGCAAAATTGGAGGACTCTGTAAAATCCACTGTCATCTCCACAGTTTTGAATACATTCATCTCTAAGTTTTTTGACTGCACCACAGGGCCAGTTGCTCAACTTCCCATCTGTATACAGATTCATCACTATCTCTTTTCTGTCAGAAAGCTGGTGAACCACTAACAGATATGTGCAGGTACAGTGAGCTGGGTCAATTTATAGTGAAGAATATCTGGCGTGATGGTTTTAAATGCTGAGCTGAAGTCCACAAAAAGGAACTGTGCATAGGTCCTCAGGGAGTCAGAATGTTGCAGGATAAAACGCAGTGACATATTGACAGCATCATCTGGTAACCTGTTTGACCAATCGGCAAACTGCAGAGGTCCAACAGTGCATCTGCGAAGGCTTTCAGATGGGCCAGCACCAGCCTTTCAAGTCTTCATGACTACAGATGTTAAAGTGATGGGTCTGTTGTCTTTCAGCCTGCTGATGGAGCCTTTCTTAGAGATAGAGATGATGGTAGAACTTTTAAAGCATGAAGGGACATAGCATAGCCCCAGTGAACTATTGAAAATCTCTGTAAAGTTAAGGCTCAATTGTGTACCACAAGTTTTCTGCATGAAGGGTTTACACTTTCTGGGCCAGGTACTTTTCTGATTTGTTTGTTTTGAAAGGAGAGTTCATGCATCGTTTTTCCAGAATCACTAGAGTGCGGGCCCTGGAGGGGGTGAGTGCCCAGGAGGAAGTGAGGGCCCAAGAGGAGAGAGGGATGTGGATATAGAGGAAATATCTGCTGTTAATGTGACTGAGGTGAGGTTGTTAGCAGTAGATAAGGGTGATTGTTTCTCAAACTTGCCATAAAGCACATTCAGTTCATCTTCTAATTGATGACTGTCCTCAACAGAGTGTGATGGACTCTTGTAGCCAGTCATGTTCTGTCAGCTTCTCCACAAAGTTGCAAGGGCATGCACTGTTTTGGCTGATGACTTCTCTAGTTCTTCATGTTCTGCTTCCAACTTGACAACTTTTTTGCTCAGTCTTTTGTGCTCTTCATAATTTCTGAATAACAACCTTGAGGTTGCCTAGACTGCTCGAAACAGCTCAATGGCTATCTTTCCATTTCACTGGACAAGGATGGAGGAGACTATCTTCCAGCCACCCTTCAGTAGCTTCAAGCAAAATCATTGGACCATTCATAAGGAGAACATTTTTGTCAATTTTCTAGGTTTGGCCTATTAGAATAGATTGAGAGTTGAAAGTCCTCTGTCTCACATTTCTCTATTTCTTCTGGTTGTAAGGTGCTCCTTTGTATTCAGGTCTGGCCTCAGAATGATAATGTAGCACTTGGGGATGAAGATGCAACCCAGCAGACCAGCACTGGAGGACAAGATGGAGAAGACCTGGACAGCCACCATGTACTTCCCTTTGGTGCTCAAATAAGTGGGAACAAATGTCACCCAGACACTACAGAAGAGCAGCATGCTGAAGGTGATTAGCTTGGCTTCGTTGAAGGCCCCAGGGAGATTCCTGGCCAGGAAAGCCACCGTAAAGCAGATGGCAGCCAGGAAGCCCAGGTAGCTGAGGGTGATGTAGAACATGACCACAGACCCTTCATTGCATTGCAGGATGATCACTCCAGGCTGGGAGTGGAGGTCAGAGTCAGGGAATGGGGGAGAAACTCCAAGCCAGATGGAGCAGATGATAGTTTGGGCAGCAGAACAAGAAAGGATGATGGAGTTGGCCAAGCTCTTCCCTAACCATCTCTTCATTTGGTTTCCTGGTTTTGTGGCCAGGAAAGCCAGCACCACCGTGATGGTTTTGGCCAAGAGAGAAGAAATGGCAACTGAGGATATGTTGCTAAAAAGTGTTTGTCGGAGAAGGCAGGTGGCTTTCCTTGGTTGACCAATGAAGAGAAAAGGGGACAAGAAAGAAAGCATGAGGAAGACCAGGAGTATGTAAGAGAGGTCCTGGTTGTTGGCTTTGACAATGGGAGTTTCTTGGTACTGAAGAAACAAGATTAAAACAAGGCCTGTGGTTAGTTTCAAGAGTAGGGCAAAAGAAACCAGGATGATGCCCAGATGGTCTTCGTAAGATAGGAAGGATATAACTTTAGGGATGCATTGGATTCGATCCTTGTTTGGATATTTATTATCTGGGCACTTCGTACATTTTTCTGTATCTGGGAAAACCAGAAAGCAATATTTCTTTAATATTCTATCCTTTTACCTTCCAAGAAATTCCTTCTTACAAAAACAGCTTCTACCAGAAGCATTTTCCAAGGTCCATTTTTTAGAATTCCTCAGAAAGAGGAACAGAAGAATATCTCTTTCTAAAAATATATATAGTTAAGATCTATGAAACTGGGGAAAGTGCTGGGCCCTAAAGAATGTCCTGTGTAATATGCAGAGCTTTAATAGGAACCTACATTATTAAAGGTAAATATTTAATCAGTTAATCTTTCTAAAAAACTTCCTAATTCCTGCCACATGGCGCATTGATATATGGTGGACCCAGAAGATGACTATCTTGTGAAATCTATTTGGCTGGCAGAGAAAATTAATCCTGCAAATACTCTGGAAAGTCGATTGGCAGCAGGAGTAATATGGGTGGATTGCAGCGCACTTATTACTGTCCATACCACTTCATTCTGGACCAGCTAAAACCTCCTCAGTGATCTTCAAGGAAAGTCCATGTAGATTGCATTCCACTAATCTTTCCAGGGGGTGGAACTAAGAGAATTCCTCAGATGTTGCGAGAAAGGTAATATTGTAGGAGACTTCTGAACTACAAAGCAGAAGAGTTTTTCTCCAGCAGTAGCAAAGCTTGTGCATTCTGCCACACCCTCCTGTCTCTTTGTAGACCCTCCCTCAAGGTCTTTTGCTATTCATCTCTTTAGATAAGAAATTGTGAAATTTGAAAATGAAAGAAGAAAACAGTTGATCAATCTGTCTTTAAACTTGCACTTTTATGGGAAAAAAAACCTTCCACCAGGGCTGCCCTTTTTCTAACTGAGACCCACCTTCCTGAGTGGAGATGCTCCCCTCCGGACAAGGAACGCAATCGTAGCAGCAAACCGGCTCTCCTTCTCGAGCCCGCTTGACAAATCCTGGCTGACAACTTTCTGCACATTTGGACTGAGGCAGAGTCTAAGCAGCAAAAACAAGGAATTCCAAAGAAAATATGTCAGGACTAATTCTATATATATAATGGAAATCAACATCAAGAGTAGCCAAGTCATCTCTGGGTTTCACTGAGAGAAATATGAAATCTCTAATTTGTTCCAAACGATTGCAGGAGATGCAACTATTGACAGAATATTCATTTAGTTCCTCCCTTTACCTTCTGGCATAGTACATTTCAGGGAAAAACTTTTCTACGTGATCAAGTATGGATGGATGGAAGTGAAAAACATTTATGAATCAAACACTGGGTTCCTCCTTACGGCAGGATTCAAGTGTATTCCTGCATTCTTCATCTATATCCATTATGTTAAAATTGTAAAGTCTTTTATTACTTTTTATTCTGTCACATTTCTTAAAATAAATCTGCAATCAAGAAACTTCTGACTAGTAGGACTGGGAAACATTTCTTCTGGAGGACATAAAAATATTGCAAAGCCTTTAACTTTTGAAAATGGTCCAAAATTATCTTCTGTTAGGATACATAGGAAAAATTCTAAATTACAAATTAGGGCTGTCATCTTTAAAAGAGATATTCCTTGTCTATTTGTGTACTGTTTCTTCACATCGTATGGCTGCCATGATGGTGAACTGAGACAAAACCCAACTGCCTAGATTCTAGAACTGCAGTGACAAGAGATGGAAACATGAGGGCCTATCCCTGAAAAAGGATAAGGCATAAGGCATCCTTTCCTGCAGCACATGGGACACGAGTATGAGCCTTGTGTCAGAAAGTGATATTTCTGTGCCCAGCCAGGTATCCAAGCAATCGTCCTTTCTGTTGATGAACTTCCATTAGGCAGAGAAAGACAGACACACATTTATTATTTTAATCTGGGGCCTCTTTTTTGCCCAAAGGACTTAAGATAGCTAACAATCAAGGCAAACAGATATTTTTTTTCTGGCATGATTATCATCAGAGTAGTAATCATGACTTCATGTGAACTGAAAGCCTTGGATCCTCTTCGTATGAGCAGAAGGGCTATTGCATTATCCCAGTAGGGTGAAAGGGAGCCATGGATAACTCTGGTGAGGGCCAGGTTGCTCAAAAATCACAGACCATGGACCCATTCTTTCAGGGAACATGATCCCCTACCAAGACAGGCTGAATACTAAGCCTTATTTCCCATTGGACAAACAGCACATCCATTAAGCTTGGATTCCATTTCACGGGATTCAGTCCACAACTGAAAATAGGCACTGGTTAACAGATTTGCCTTCTTCTTTGCTATTTGACAACAAGGAACATGCAAAATTGTGGCTATCAGCACCACAATCCCCAGCACTGGAGGGCCTCCCTCAGCAGTTTTACATAGATACCAGATTGCAGAGGATATGCAAAAGGGCCATGATCTGTGTCCTAAGGAATTGCCACCCAGCGTCTCACGCTGGACATAGCCAAATCATCTTAAAATAGTGCTTCATATTAGAGCATCTAAAGGACCCAATGGTCAATAGTACTGAAGCCTCCAAATCCATACAACAAATCTGTAAGGGTTCTACTGCCCACATTGATTTCCTAGGAAGGTCTTCCTTCTTGGTGCCCAGGCCTAACCCAATTTATATGGGACCTAAGGTTTTGGAAAGGAGAGAAAACACGCCAATACTTCACCCACTTTGTTGAGGTACTTTAGGTCTGATGGGACATCTTCACTGATAATAAGTCTCTGTCTCTCAAAACTCCCCAAGAGCACTTTGACAGGATCCTCGGGGAGAACCAGCGTGACTACAAATTCCAAATCTGCTACTATGTCCCCATTCTGGTCCAAATAAAGTTTTATGCAGGACATATTGAGAAACTCATTCTTCTTCAGAAAGGGGTGGAACTAGAATGGAATCATTCAGGGATTTTAAAAGCAGAGCTAGACTTTGTCTACCACACAGTCTTTTCACATTTGAATGTTTCCTCTAGACTTGTGAAATTTAAAGTATGCTTAGGTGGGAGCACAAGTGACAGTGCTATTTTCAAATGTAAAAAAAGGTTCAGCAAAATTTGTTATCTATTGACAAAATAAATCTAGACAATCCATCATTCACAATATTTCTCAGTTATAGAGAGAATTCTAGAGCAGGTGAAAACTAAATAAACTACTTCATGATATGATGATTAAGAACCTAGTTAAATAAGGGCAGAATGGTGTCATAATCAAGAGGATAAACACTGTCTTAAATGTGGTACCCAACTAATTTTCAATCTTTCTCAATGAATTGCATACCGATGGATAACAATGGTCATATAATCTTCTATATTTGCATTAATACGCACAAATAGATTTGATAAACCACAGTTTTGTAATACAGTGGAACTTTGGATTGTGAGCACCTCGGTTCACAAGATTTTCGCAAGAGGAGAATTTTTTTTTAATAAAATTTAATTCGGTTAACGAGCGGCAACTAGCAAGACGAACACCGCGTGATGAGCTCGTGCAGGAATCTTGCAATTATTTATACAAACTCCTAGACTATTTTCATCTCTTTTAAAATAGACCCTGCTTCCAGAAAATTATTTCTGGTTCCTCAGTACAGAGGGAGGTATGAGTTAGATGCAGTAGAAAAAAAATCTGATGTTCAGCAACTAGCACTTAACAAATTATGGTATCACATATAAGAAGAAGCAGATTGCTGCTACAATGTAGCATCTCAATAATATTACATTTTACTTGTTCTGGGTATATTCCTCAACATACAACTTAGAACCAGATATAACATTGAAAACATATATTGATGGTTTACCAAAATGAGCTGAAAACAACCCTGGAATTTTATTTAAGACAGAGACAAGTGCAAAGTTCTTCACTTCGAAGAAGTAAAATTAGATGGAAGGAAGTACTAAACTTGACAAGAATATTGTGAAAATGATCCCAAAATAGTTGACTGCAAACTGAATGCGAGTCAGGAATGTGGTGTGCATGGAAGGAAGGCAAACGCATCCATGAAAATCTCAGGAAATGAACTTTCTGCTTTGGGGAAACCCCAGTTCAAGTACCAGCTTCCATTGAAGGGACCACACTTGGAGAAAGCATTGCACAAAATCTGGATCAGGTTCAAGGAAGGGCAAGGAAGGTAACGAAGAGATCAAAGGAGCTGCTCTTAGCCTTGAGGAAAGACAACAAGAAGAGCCAGGTTGGTCAACAGGAACTGGGTATTAGAAGGTGTCTGGAGCACCTTTTCCAATAACACAATCTCTTGGTTCGATAAGGGAGGATATAGCACTCTTCCAACAACTGAAGATGTTACAAAGAACGTTAAGAGCTTTTCATTGTTATTTCAGAGTGTGGGAAATGGCAAAATGAGCTCAGTTACAGTAGAAGAGATTCTGGATGAATGAGAGGAAAAAACCTCCTAAAATGAGGAGCAGTTCAGGCAGAGCCAGAGAAAGAAAGGGTCAGTGTCCCCTTCACTGATTCTCTTAAGGCAAAGACTGACCAGCAACCAGTCAGGTAAAATTGAACTGGGATTCCTACAGGGAGGAAGGGTTGGGCTCGATGGTCTTGGGGTGTACTTCAAATTCAAGAAGGTAAAATTCTACAATGCTAATCAAAAATCCTTTCACAGAGGAATTAATTTAAAAATACAGACATCTTTTTTTTAAATCAGCAGTGTTCAATATCAGTATTTATCTTTCATGGTGCCCATTCTATGGAACAATATGCAATGAGCAAATAGTTTGGCCAAATCTTTTTCAGCACAAAAAGGTTGAGAAGCTTCCCCCACTTCTCTTTCAGATTCCTACTCAACAAGAAATAAGTTGGATAGATCCTTATCAGGACCACCTACCTGCCAGGGCTGCAGCCTTGGAGCCTCCAAACTCTCTTCGCCCCCCTTCCTTCTCCTCCTGGATCTGGAAGAATATGCAGCATTCAAGGTGTGGGCCAGAGTCATAATGATATTGTAAGCATGTTCATCATTTATGAATGAAATTGGGTTCGTTTCTATGTTGGTCTCCACAGGAGCTTTCTGGCTGCATCTTCTCTGGCCTTTGACAGAAAGGACATACTTTGAAAAAGAACAGCGAAAAGACTGATCTTGGAACTGTGGGTCTACAGACAAATAAGTTTCAAAGTCATGATCCTTTGGCCTATCTTTCTTCTGATACATAAAGGACCAAATACTATGAATATATTTGAGATAGGTCTTCTTTTTCACTGAATATAGTTGGAAACCTGAGGAGATCCAGACTTTCCCCTCAATGGGTCCTGGCAAAACTTCAAGTGTTAAATGAAAAGGAAGAATTCTGCCCATTATGTCTTCATATTCTATGAAGTGAACAAAGACATTGACTTGTCTCCATTTAAAGATGTCATCCCTGAGAAGTGTTGTAGGTTTAGTTGTTGAGAATTGTTGTGATAGAACAACACAAATTCCATTCCTCACAAGCATAGGAGTGAAAGTCCTCAGGAAATTCTCTGCATTCTCTGTGTCCAGAGTATAAAGACCAATCAGGGTCCATCTGAAATGGAGGAGCAGTTGGACAATTGCTGGGTACTGGATCCCTTCTTTGGGGAGCATCGGGTGGAAAAAAGGGAATTTGCTTTTATAATTTAAAGCCACTGAAGCAGTTGAATAACTGATCTAGAAAGGCAATAAAAAAATGCTGTATTATATTTAGGATAAAATGAAGTCCAGATTATTGATTCTCGAGCACATATTACAGTAGAATGGTTTATTGTGATTGGTCATTTGGACAGATCATGATACAGAATATAGAACATATAATGTTTATATTCTATATAAACAAGAATAAAATAAATTAAGTGAAAAATAATGAGTCAAAAATGTAAATGTTTCACCCCTACAATTCCTCTCTATCAAATTCACATCTGCAGATCTCACTTGAATGGTTTTGTTCCGATAAAGGGCCATAGTATATGTAAATTTTGAATTCTGGCCATACAGGAAATATGTCGTTTTAATGTAAGGATCCCAATAAGTCATTCCTCTAATAAGCAGTCAAGTTTATTGATCTCTCTAATTCTTAGACAACTGACATTCAAAGAATACACGTGTCATGTTTTCTACCTCACTCACTTCTTGAGCAAATATTGCCCTAAGAAGTTGACACATTCTTGGCAATATGGATGTTACATTTCTAGTGGCTCAGCCATTTCAATGTGCCAACTTGACTGAGGATTCCTCTGCTTCGATTCCTCAGGTTCTTTGTACAGCAATCTTTTTGGATTGCTCTCCAGTTGTACAAGCGACAAGGAGATCACTTCCTCTCATATTTTTGATCAGTTGCACAAAAAAGAGGTTTTATTTTCTCTATTACAAAAGAGACTATTTTGAGAGATGGTCAGTTTCCATAGCTTAATATTACACCAATAATCATAAGCCCTGATTTTAAATAAATAACAAATTATATTTATTCTCGATTATGGCAGCATCCAAAGTCTTTTCAACCACGCCCAAGATAGCTCAGTTGATGGGATTGGGTTTGTTCTAGAAGTCACAACTAGAGTTGCCAGACATCATCACCAAGATCCCTGATCGATTCTGACTTTGAGCTCTGTATAATGTGGTACATAGATATATTATGCCTCACTTTATTTTTGTACTTATTTATGATACATTTGTATATTTTGACTTTTTTGGAGTGTAAGCAGCCCTGAGTTGCTTGTTGTGAATAGGGCGCCAAATAAATCTAATACATAAATACATAATAAATAAATAAACCCCAAACTTTAGCTCCTTAGAAGAGTTTGGATTAGACTAACAGGCCTGTAATTGCCAGGGCTCTTTTTATTCCATCATCTTCATCCAAAGCCGATAGGACAGGTATTCTTTATATGGGAAAATAAACCTGTGAAAAGGCAGTCCTGGCAGTCAGGATATTTTCTGAAGAGTTCAGCTGAGAGAAACTCCTCCCTAGGGGCATTATTGCTTTTCAAACCTTTCATAATTGTCACCATATTAGAGGAAAAAACAGTTGACATGTAGCTAATATGCCTGTAATTTTTAAATAAAGTAGTCAACTAATGCTAATTCTCACTAAGACATATCTGTTTTATCAATAGTAGGTAAAATAATCCATTGGGATTATTTTCATTAATCTGGGATTTGTTCACCCTCAAAATATAATTTGGCTAACATAATATCCAAATACGAGGTTCTCATCACTGCTCCATCTTCCTTTTCTTGAGAAAAGACACAGAGCCTCTCCTCACTTTGACAAGTATGCAGCAGAAGCCCCCAAGGTAATGGGGATGGTGTCATAAGAACATATACCTGCTATGATCCTTGCCCCCTCCCCTCTGTGGGTCCCAATCACTAGCCATGATACCTGCAGTGGCCATGGTGAAAAGCAGCTCTTTAATTATTCAATCTATCACTCACACTCCAGCACCCCACTCACTTTACCAGAAAGAGAAACATGCAAACAGACCTGTGGGGCTTTATAGGGGGCTACTAATGTTGACATCTGGATGGAGATGTCCATGTCAGATGCATCCAGAAGCGCCAAAAGGTTGTCCTTCCTTCCACAGCTGTAGTTGGGGACATTGGCTTCCCCAGTAGAGAGCATGTCCAGCAAGGCATCTGAAGTGCCAAGTGTGCTGAAATAGTTGTCACGGAAGTTGTAGCCAAGTGTGAGATTGTGCAGGATTCGTGAATTCTTGTTGACCACTTGAAGAGCGAAGATGAATGGTAGCATTCTTGTCTGAAACTCAGGATAACTGTCAAAAAAGTTCATGTTTTTATCATCATCATGAACAGCAATAAAAAAACCCTTTTTTCAATATAGTCCTTTTAAAGTTTGGAAATTTAAAGCCAAGAGCGATTAAAAAACAGAAGCAAATCATAGCCACCTGTCACCATATAATTCTTATTGGTGTTAAGAAGATTGGCTGGAGAGGTTAATAGTGACAAATGTGCCATTCTTAGTGCGGATTTTCATTTGTCTAATCAGTGGAAACTTGTTGGATTCAAAATCATTCCATCATTGAAGTAGAACCACCATGAAAGTAAGAGGCTGTTTCCTGAGTGACCCAGAAAAGCGACTCTGAAAAGAAGTCAGCTTCTATTTTTCGAAGGATCAGCTATTGAATATCAACGAGCATCGACAAAACGATGGAAATGGGCTGGAGAGAAGCAGCCACAACACTTTGAAAGACTGCACTACTTTAAACAACACTCACTGTTCGAGTGCTTCACACGGGACTTGAAATGGAGAAGAAAGTAATCTGGATTTCTTTCTTTTTTGCCCCATCTTTGTATTTCTGTTTTTTCAACAAAACAACACAAAAGAGGCAAGCCATTGAAATCAAAAGGACTCCGGAAATTAGACAAGTCCGTCAGTGCAATAATAAGTGAAATGAGAAGAAAAGAAGAAGAGAGTTAGAAGTGCAAATGGAGGGAATACGACCCCATCACACGGAACGACTTACGAGTCAAACTGAAGATCAGGGGCTGTGTTGAAAGGCACCGTCACACTTGAGATTTGTGCTTCAGTGACGACTATGCCAACGTGATGGTCTCCTGGCCTGTAGTAGCTCCAAGGCTTGCTGTTCTCCTGCTGCTCCAAACTCAGCGGGCACTTCATTCTCAGCTTCCCAGACACAGACTGGGACACCAGCTGGATTAGAAGGAGAAGCAGGAGGTCCATGTTTCATAGGGGTGAATCAATCCCTTTCTCATTTCTATAGGAAGGAAGAACAACAAGAAGAGTCAGAAGAAGCCAAAACACCCTCACAAGGTGGAAATGCCAGCCGCTTTCCCGATCCAGACAAGACACACCAAACTTCACATGGAAAGGAAAGCCACATTCAGCCATTTATCCTTTTCTGATGTAAGATCTTTTCCGCGTTGCTTCAGTCTGATGCTTCCATCAAAGGCAGTCTCTGGAGAAGTCGCAGAAGAGAATCAAGCTCCAGGATGGGGATAATTACAGTGGGAAGCAGCTCCTCCTCTGGGGATCCTGAACTTCTTCCTGGGCTCCGTGTGCAGAGGGACAGCTGGAGCAAAGCATGTTGGTGAAAAATCACAGAACCCCCCCCAGGGACACTTTCTGTAGTGGACTTTACTGTCAGGAGAAAGTCATAGATTGGACAGAAGTTTTCATTTTTCTTTTCCTCGACACTCTCTGTCTTGTCCTTCTCTATTCGTGGAAGAAACTGAGATCCCTTAGATTTTGAAGTGCTGCGACCTGATTTCTTTCCAAAGTCACCAGAAACTGATTTGGGAGAACCTCTGGGCTTTTCTTCTGGTTTTGCGGACGCAATTGGTGGGGTGGGGCCATCTTGACATTCCCATTTCTGAGGCCTTGTATGGTTTGCAACTGGGAGTCCCTGTGTTCCTGGTTTGTCTGGCAGATTGTTGAGGTGTTATGCTTCTTATCTTGGGGGGGACACTGACATGCACACCTTGGCCTTGAAGGAAAAGCTGGGAATTGGAATTAGAGGGAGGAGCTGAGGGTCCAGCCAGGTCCAGCCTTCAACTGATGGGCAGAGGGTGGCCCATTCTTGGGGATGATGGGTTCAGTACTTGAAAGTAGCCCCATTGTACATCCATTGGTTAACTACGAGATTGTTTGTAGCTCTGGGTTCCAGCTGTTGCATTTGAATGCTTCGTTGATGTATAACAGGTCTGCTCTCATTCCTGATGTTATCTACTTTGTGTCAACCTGCGTTAAGTATATTGTGTGAACTCCCCTAGATTTACCACACATCCGCTAAGCACTGGCCAACATTTTATAGGATTTGCTTTAGGATTCAGAGGTCGTGGCAGCCCAACATGGCTACATTTACAAGACAAAAGCTAAGCCTGGGTTGTGATCCTGGCTTGCAAAGGAAGGAGCACCTCAGATGTTGGCTAGATCTCAACCAGGTTGTCAAGAAAACCAAGCCGCTATTTATGCCAAAAGCACCTTGTTTGTGGTTAGTGCCTCTGAGTATTTATGTTTTACTTTTTTAAAAAAGGGGGAGACAACATTATTAATTAACTATCTGCGATCTTGGAGATGCAGCATTTTGCTACTGTGCTCGCAAACCAGGCCTGAAAATAACTGGTCTCCCATGTTTCTAGCCCTCAGCATCCAAGCCATGATCCTCACAGCTGCACCGTCCTTTGGGAGAAAGAGTGTTGAGGAAATGAATGTGAAGTCGTCACCATTGTAGTTCCTGAACAAAATTCTGATCTCTGTGCAGGTGAAGAAGGCAGACAGCTTTTAAAGAAGCTGTTTTTCTGGAAATGAATGTGAAGATGTCGCTCCTGTAACAGCAAACGGAAGCCCCCTGGGTGATTTTGGACCAGTCACTCCCACTCAGCCATCCCACCGCACAGAGCTGTTGTAGGGAAAAAGAGGAGCAGGGAAAAAAGCCCTGTGAAGGCTGCCTTGAACTCCTCTGCAGAAAAACAGGATGCAATGAAATAAATGGAGGAATGAACGAACGAACGAATCTCAAAATGGAAGCGACAGCTACACATCAGAGTTCAGACTCTGAGAAACGCCCCCCTCCATTCCCAAGAAGTTCTGGACAGAATTTGAAAATGAACTCGACTTAGTTTAGTGAACTTTGTTTTCTGGAGTGTTTTTCTAAGGCATCATTATGGTGGGATCCAACGTAGTGATTAAGAGGCTGCACGGAAAT
>JANHZU010012710.1:0-14318 GCA_032468055.1 Acrochordus granulatus | reverse complement strand
GGGAGGGAGGGAGGGAGGAAAGAAGGGAGGGAGGGAGAAAGGAGCTGACTGCCTCGACAGTATTCCCTCAACGCACTGCAGCACAACCAACACAAGCTATGCAAAGCCAGCACTGCCATACATCAGAAACATCTCAGAAACAATCAGCAGATTATTGCAACCACATCACCCCATAACGACGCCGCTGCAGCGCACGAGCCCTCCGAAGCACCTTCAGCAAACCGAAGACCCCGTAGCCCCAGAAGAAACACCAGGAATCACCTACAACACAGAGAGTAAGGACTGTACCAGCCGCTCCGTCGGACAGGCAGGCGGAAGACCGGCCGAGCGCATCCGTGGGCACCGAGCTGACAGGAGGCAGGAGGGGAACTCCTGAATCTCACAACACCTGGACAGACGCACCCACAGTTTCAGGTGGGAGACTGTGAGCACCCTAGACCAAGCCAAGTCCAAAACTGCTAGGGGATTCCGAGAAGCTTGGCATTCGGACAAATCAGCCACCGGCAGGTATCCAGACATAAGCCACACATGCACCCTGCTCGGAAGGGGCATTTAAAAAAGCTAAGAAGGACACCAAAAGACCAGCGCACACCCTCTCCAGCAACCAAAACCCAGATAAGCGGGGCTTAACCCCAGACAAGCAACCAAGCAGAAAACAGTACCGTAATCAAGGAACGAACTACCAAGGAGGAAATCACACCCCAGCAACACTGGCAGGGCAGGCGACTGAATCTAAACAGGGAGCAAACCCCACTCTCAGCAGCACTGATGATATCACCTAGTTGGGTCGTGAAAAGGCTGCCAGCAAACAATCGAAGCTCAGAGGGCATCAAGGTCTTCCCAAGATAATCTCCAATTAAGAAAAAAAAGAGGGAGCAGAACTGGCCGACAGCAACGGAGCACTAATTGGAGAAAACGATTTCAGAGTCTCAGTGCAATTTGCTATGATCGAGGATGAAGGAACGATAGAAGTACGTGATAAAAATTGTGATCCGCAATAATTAAAATATATTTTTAAAAAACTCATCTGTGAGGAAGACGGAGACAACGTCAAGCAAGGTCAGAGTGGTTGACCACAACGCATACACCCAGATCAGCTGTAACATTTAAGTATTTACCGTAATGGTTAGGGTCATTTATCATTTAGCGTGGAGTATAAATCAAGCCTGCTTCGTCAGAAGAGGGAAAAACCTCGGAAATGAATTAACTCAGGAACAGAGTTGCATGTTGTGTGTTGTGTGTTGTACACTGATATTTAAATTTGAGGGAAGAGAAATGAAATCTACAAATACCGTATAATTAAAGCAGATATAAAGACTGGAGAGAAGATACGGGGGGGAGGAAGACCAAATAACAGTGAACCACCCTCATTTGTTTAGAAAAGCAACAATGCTTTAACCACACTGCTGTGGTTCTTGTGCTGGTGAACACAAAGGCTGCAACTACAAGTAGCTGTATTGGGTTTCAAAAATCAGAAGGTGTCTACGGCATCTCTGCTGACTAGCATAAGCTTTTTGATTTTTGTTCTCGGTTGGAAAAGGTCTTCTGATTTTTATTACATACACATTAAGATTCTTTTCGAGGAAACGTAACATTTATGTTAAGTCAGAAAAATCAGGTGCTCCTGATTTTTATTGTAAAATATCGACATTTTATTGTGAGACCCAAAAGTGGGTTGGAAAAGACTAGACGACCACCTAGGCTCCTGCTGATTTTTATGATAAAAATATTGACATTTTATTTAAAAGCATAAAATTAGTCAAGGAAGGTGCTACTAGACTCCTCCCAATTTTTATTATAATGTGTTAAAACTGCATTAAAAGACATCAACTGTGTTAGTTGCAGAAGGTGCTACTCGACTCCTGATTTTTTGCTCCCGCGGGCTAACCCAGCTCCTCTCCTACAATGTGTTTTATGAACACAAACAACTGAGTCCACTGCCGGTCTTCAGTCAGTGGAACATGGCAAGACGGGGGGTCCTCACTTAACAACTGGTCATTTTACAACCATGCAAAGTTACGATGACCACAGTACATATATATGCTTTATAGCCTGTAAAGCAGGCCCCGGCCGTCATAAATGGTTGCGCTGCCTGCTCCCACACGGCCGCATGACGGGGTCTCAGTGGCTTCCAATAAAAATGATTCCCATTTGTTGACTTAATGCAATTTATACGCCGCCGAATTCACAGCGATACGGGCACGTTGGATACGTTTGCCCTCTTGAGCTATTTGCAAAACAATAATTTGTAAAAAAATAGTTAATAATAAAAATAATAAGCTGTAAAAATAATCAGCTGAATCCATGATGCCAATAAATAAATATGGAGAAAACGAGATACAGGTTCAACTGAGGAAAAATATTATTCAGGTCATATTATGAGCACGTCTTTTATCACAGTCCTTTAAGATTCATTCATTTTCCAGCAGTCCTTCACTTACAACCATTCGTTTAATGACTGCTTGAAATTGCAATGGCACTGAATAAGTGACTTATGACCGGTCCTCACACTTACGACTGTCTCAGCATCCTCATCCGCACGTGATCAAAATTTGAGGGCTTGGCAACCGGCATGTATTTATGACAATTATAGTGTCCATATGATTGCCATTTGCGACCTTCCTTGCCGGCTTCTGACCAGCAAAATCAATGGGGGAAGCTGCATTCACGTAACGGTGTGATTCACTTAACGACTGCGGTGATTCATGGAACAGCCTTGGCAAAAAAAGGTCCTAAAATCGGGTGCCACTCACGTCACGATTACCTTGCTTAGCAATGGAAATTCTAGTCCCAATTGTGGTCACCAGTCGAGGACCACCTGAATTTACTTCCTTAGTTTTGCTCTCGAATTTTCCTTTCTGAAGTGGAGTTATGAACATAAAGCAATTTTTTATTGTGATGAACCTCTCTGAGATTTGTCCTTTATTTTTTTTCCAAGAAAATAGGGTCCCTGCCATTGTGACCCAGGTTATAAAACGAGTTTATTTCTGAGAAATCACACCGAGGGTTAATCACAGCTTGTTGAGTCCAGATGAAGGTGGGGAGGGGAAAAAAGCTGCAGCGAACGAGCAACATGCTTCCATCCCGACATGCCATTGAGCGTTCAGCCTTTTTTTAATTTGGCCTGCGTTTAAGCCGAAGTTCATGGCTTAAGATGGTTGTTAAGTGAATCCGGCTCCGAGGAGGCAGATGAGGAACAGATCACGGCACGCTGGTCGCATTTTCATCACGGTGGATCCTGGTTCCTTCGGATTCTTTTCCCAAAAAAAACACAAGCTCTTTTCCAAAGCGTTGCTTCTGCGTTAGCACGCTTGCGCAGCGTGACGAAGGCCTTGCGGGTTTCTGATTTTCTTGAGGAAGAGGCGTTCACGGCATCACCCATCGAACCCTGGCTCCCTCCTGTTCTGCTCTGGGGGGCCACACCAGACGGACCTCTCGCACCCTCCACCTTCTCCTGCGAGCCATCCGAAGGCTCACGCCACGCGTCCTCACCCTGGCGCTTCGGCCACAGGGCGCCCCGTTTTCCCAAAGGCCGTATAACCGAGCACGTGGCTTGCTCCTCCGCTCCGCCGGCTCCCTTCCCCGCAGAAACCCGTCCAAGTTTCGCCACTTGGAAGGTCACGCAAGACTCGTCCCGGTCGAGCCTTCTGCAGAGGGGGAGGCGCGGCTGTTTTTGCCAAGCGAGCGCCGGACGAGCCGCATTCCAGCTGATTAAAACAATGACCAGACCAGCAGCCAAGGATTACATCAAACTTCCCCTCTGCACCACCCCGGCCCCTTTCCCCCACCTCCACCCACGTTATTTCACGCAGCCTCTCGGTGCCGTTCGGGCCATGCGCAAGTATAACACATGCCGCTCCTTACTGGAATGTGAAGGGGCTCATTCCTAAAGCGTCTCAGGGGTCTGTCTCCGGGCTGGTTGTTCAGATCTGCCACCGCCGCAGCCCCCAGTCCACCCACCTTGCTGCTGGTTAAGCTCTTCTCTGCTCTCCTCTCGCCTCGTCCAGCCTTATGGGCTTCTCGAGGGAGCGGAGCATTTCTGTTGACCGGTGGGCTGTCTGACGACTGACCGCGTGCCTTTCAACCGGTGTTGACTCTCAGCAAGCGCACAGAATGGTTTTCTCTGTGGTGGTCCGAGCCTAACGTGGTCTGCCTGGTCTTTCAACGCTGGCCCCGATGTCACTGTGACCACGTCCGTCCACTGTGCTTCTGACCATCCCCTTCTCCTCTTTCCTCACACGCTCAAAACACGATGACTTGAACCTGCCTCGAGATAAGTTCTGTTTTCTTGACCACCCGCAGAGTCCTGAAGCACATTCTTTTGAAAGCAGCTATTTCTATCATCTTAAAAAAAAATACATCAATTTTTTTGCTTCCAGGGAGCATCCCAAGGAAAAGCACTGAAAAAAAACAACGCTGAGTAAATTTGAAGGCTTTTTTCCTCCATTAAAACGCCAAGAAAGCATGCCACAAATGGCCTGAAATTTGGCCTGAAATCATGAAGCAGAAGCATCATAAACCAAAGGACTTCACAGGGTGAAGTTTGGGGGCCGTTGAAAAAGTTGATCCAAGTAATACAACTTATTTCAGATCTGAGTGTGGGAGAAGGAAGGGCAGAGCCAGAGGTGAAGAGGGGGATCAGCCTTGAGTCATGCGCAAGGGTCAGAAGTCCAACCCCTCATGAGAACCATTAGCCTTATCTTGGGCGTGCAGGTGCTCAGCAGATAGCTGGAGAAATTTTTACCACCTTATCAATAAATCTGTTAGCTAGAACCACATGTCTAAGCCTGATCTTTCACACCGAGTTTCCCAATGAAACTCAGACAGGGATCGGTATTATCTGCCAGAAGAGGATCACAACCCCAAACAGGAATAGAAAAGTACCATAAAACAAGCTACATAACACAACAAAGAGGAAAATGCACCCTTCGACACTTCTCTTGCTGCACTAAGCCCTAACCCAACGGAAAGACCTTCTAACAAGCAGCCAAGAGATACCAGACCAGTGTTTCTCGGTAAGATGTGTAGACTTCAACTCCCAGAATTCCCCTGCTGACTGAGGAATTCTGGGAGTTGAAGTCCACACATCTTCAATTTGCCAAGGTTGAGAAACACTGGGACTACTAATAAAAGCTAGACTGCATCTTTAGTATTCCACCAAGAATTGTTTCTCCACGATAAGGTTCCCAATTTATTATGCCCCAACCCAGGTCATCTGACCTCTATCCCCACTTCTCATCCCACAGCGTACCATACACACGTACTGCTTTCCACTCATATTCTGATTCAAATAAATCCACCTTTTTCAACCTTGGCAGCTTTAAGCTGTGTGGACTTCAATTCCCAGAATCCAATAAATCCATCGTTTTCTACCTTGACAGCTTTAAGTCATGTGGACTTCAAGTCCCAGAATTCCCCAGCCAGCATAATGTTCTGACGACTGACTGCGTGCATTCAGTTATGCAGAACATTATGCTGGCTGGGGAATTCTGGGAGTTGAAATCCACATGACTTAAAGCTGTCAAGGTTGAGAATATTAGCTAATTCCATTGTATATATGAGGTCATATGGGAGAAGGATTTTTTTTTGGTGGGGAGGGGAGGGGAGAGAAGCAAAGCTGAATTCAATTAATCAAACCTGGGATCAATTTATCAGATGGCTTAAAGGCACTATTGTGCCCTGCCAAAATTAGGAGGTTGATGCAATCAATAAAATCATCCTAATCAATAAAAGATGTGCCAAGAGACATGAATAATAAAGGAGACAACTTTATGAAAGCATCCAATAATACACTGCGTGGAATTACCATATGTGAACCCACATACAGCATGCATTGAGTTATATACATCTCAGTTTATGTGGCATACATCAGACATTTTCACAAAGCCTGGTTTGGAAATACACCAAAGCCCCTTCCTCTTTGTGTTGTGTCGGATTTTCTATACCACAGTAATCCTAGGGACATATTTTTAAAAAACAGCAGCAATGGTTTCTCAAAACAAAATAATGGGTCATCAATTAAGAGTGGTGGAGTTTTATAAACTCCAGCTATCGCTAAAACATCGGCCTCTGAACTGTGATTTTTATAACTCTTCTTTCACAAAGTGAAACCGAGCAGCCACGAAACGACGTTCAGGTGGCTAAACATACCGACGAACGCCAGGTGTGAACCTTGGATTCTATATTTGGCCACCAAGTTTCTCGTTTTTAGGGACGCACAATGTTAGTTAGCACCATGACAAACAGGAGCAGGGAATGTTCTGATTTTTATCCCTGGAAAATCTGCTCACTCGGCAACCAGACTTTTTAAGACCATCCGGAAAGAACCTGGCACTTTTTTTTCCAAATCCTGCCGAGCAAACAGCCCACGTGTCAAAAACCGCAGAAGAGGGTCGGGTTACACCCCGAACGCTTTCGGAAGAAAAGTCGCTGCGAATCCCCCCGTTTGATGATGAGGCAATCGGTGGAGCGAGTCGCAAATGATCTCGCTGAATTTAGGGAATGCAGCAGCTGTAACGTGCGCGTTCCGATGCCCGGGCTCGGGAGCAGGTGGGAGTGCGCAAATATTGCCCTTCGCCTCGCTGCAAGGGGGAAGCCGTTCGCGGAAAGAGAAGGAAACGAAGGGAAAATATCTGGAGTCCGAAATCCAAGCCCGAAGCAACATCACCGCGCGGCTGTTCTCTACGATATCCAAGTTTTTCATGACTGCTGTGACGACGATACAAAGGAGAGAAATTTGGGGGAAGGCAGAAAGGAAAGTTCCGTTCCTCGTTGTGGAGGAACTTTTTTTTTAACTCCCAATTCTCTGCGAGGTCGTCGTCGTCACTTTTATTCCTCCCGTGTAGAGGGCCAACCGTCCGGAGGGGAGGGCTCGGCCTCTCCACGGGTTGGGGTCTGGCTTGTTTTAGGCTGCCTCTTCCCTAACCCTAACCCTGCAACTGAACACCCAGGTCTCGTTGTAAAATTGAGACTTTCCCGGGAAGCATCTGAGCAAGACATTTCGGTGCGGTCAGGAGGAGGACGGCGGCGGGGCCACGGACGGACGGACCGCGGACGGCGAGGTCTCCTTGGGCGGATCTCAACCGTCGGTCACTCACAAATCCGTGCCGCCCTCGAGCAAACGCTAAGTGCTCTCGTTGGCTTCTGAATGGACGTTTGGAAAGAGAAGAGGCCAGCTTGGACGTTCAGATGGGCATGTTTCGAAGGAAGAGGGCTGCAAACTCGGGCAAACTAATTCCATCTGCACAAAAGGTGCTTTCGTACGTGCCAGCATTGAAAGTCAAGGCTAGAAAGAAAACTTGTTATGAATGCGCTCCTTGTCCTTTGGGTCACTTCGAACTGGTCGTGTGATCGCCCTTCCCCTCTCGCGTTAGTTTGCGTTTTAAAGTTTGATTTCAACCTTTAATGAAGAAGTCAAGCTTTCTCCAGAGGAGGGGTGAGGAAAGTCTGCATCTCCAGGAAAGAGAGGAGAGAGAGAGAGAGGGAGTGGGGGAGAGAGAGGGGGAGAGAGAGAGAGGATGTGTGCGTGCGTGTTCGTGCACAATTACAGGATGGAAGCAACATATTTTTTTTTTCTAAAATACAAGCAAAAGACCTACGGATCCAAATGGCAAACTGAAGCCCAACAGAAACGACTGAGAAACAAAAATACAGCAGTTCAGGTAACGGCAGATAAAACCGCCCTCAAAATTCAACGTTCCTATCCTTTACACAAAATTTTCACAACGATGCAGTTGGTACAATGCACAAAACGTGGCTTGCCTTTTTTGCTCTAGTCTGTCCCATGAAGCAGGCAATGCGATTTCTAAGGCCGATTAAAGAATTAGTGGGTTTGTGATGTTCCCCAAATATATTTTTTTCAGCAAATCATGGCTCGGTGTGATGGGAACAGAACTGGGAAACAAGATACGGGGTTTCTTGTCAAGCATGTTCTGCTACAGACAGTCCTCGAGTTATGACCATAATCAAGCCTGCCCATCACAGTCATGGTCATAAAATGGGTCAGTCACGTGATTTTACCACCTTTTTTTTTGCGGTGAATGTTAAGTGAATCACAGCGCAGCCAATTCAGCAAATGCGAGCTGTAAAGCGAACCAATAGCGGTGCAGTTTTGCCAAAAACTAACGGCTACTTTTCAGCAAAAAATCACAAAACACAGTCACGTGACTGTAGGATGGCGCAAAGATGACTGCGAGAAAAGGGGTGAACTGTCACAACCCTGAATCTGGGTCGTAAGTACCTGCCAGGTTAAATCCGCTGGAACTTCAAATGGTCATTAAGCAAGGAAGTTGTAAGTCGAGGACTACCTGTATACAGCTTTATGAACTCGGCACTTCGCTCCCAATGGAAAGTTTGGTCGATTTAAGAAGCAAAAAAGGCAGGAAAACAAAACAAACCATCAGCTGCACACCTGACGTAGAAAAAAAAACATGGGGCGTTCCAGACTGTATAAAGGTGATCTGGGGCGTGAGCTGAAGAAAAACCACCGAAAAGTCAAACCCGCGAGAAAGCAGAGAGGTCAGTGTCACATCCACACGTCCCCAGAGAACCAGGCAGTCAGACTGCACGAGGCTGACTGGAAGCAGGCGCGATCTCTCCGATAAAACAGGCGATTGCGCAGAGATGTTGTAAGCTCGCTTGCTCTGGTGACGTGTGGTTATGTTTCGGGGAGGTGGGATGCGCACCGGCGAAGAATGAAGAACCACCTTCCTGCGCAGTGCTCAGTCCAGATGAGCACTGATCGATCGAGGCAAAATAACCGCCTGCAAGACGTCAGCGGCATGCGCTTTCTCCACACGGCAAACTCATCCGATGCGCTTCGCAACCTCTTACCCGATCACGCGCCTATCGTGCGATACAAGCAACCCTACGTCCACACGTATCTAGGAAATGATCCCTTATATTGCTAAAAAAACAGCATTTTGAAGGGTCTAATTCAGTCACCCACAGCATTAAACGGTCCCCAGCTGCTACTGTATAGACACCACAGGGCTTTGTTGTTATTTGTGTTCAACAACAGAATAATTAATTTGGAAAAGTAAGAGAGAGAGAGAGAAGAAAAGAGAGAAATCGTGCCAAACCACCATGATCCTTTTTTTTCTTTCTTACGAAGCTGATCATGGAAAATATGCCAGACTTTGTTTTGCTGAAATCTAACTACACTTTTGAAAAAAAGTCTCCCATGACTTTCTGGTCCAGAAAATGGAAAAATGAAATGGATGGATTTTGCTCCCATAAAATGGATACAGAGTTGGGAGAATCATCACATCCAGTGACTTGACTCAAGAGAGAAGCAAGATTCGGATGCTGCTATTTGCATGGTTCTGTTCTACAGGTATTCCTCGACTTAGGACCACAACTAAAAACAATTTCTGTTGCTAAGCAAGGTGGCTGTTAAATGAGTCGTGCTCTATTTTACGATTTTGTCACGGCTGTTGAGCGAATCACTGCAGTTGTTAAATGAATCATGGAGTTGTTAAGCAAATCCGGCTTCCCCCGTTCACTTTGCTTGTTGGAATCCAGCTGGGAAGATCACTTGACTCCTGGGATGCTGCAACCATCATAAATACCTGCCAGTTGCCAAGTGCCTACATTTTGACCTTGTGACTGTGGGGATGCTGTGACAGTTATAAGTGTGAGGACCAGTGGTAAGTCACTTTTTTTCAGTGCCATGGTAATTTAGAAGAGTCACTAAATGAGAGGCCGTACGTCAGGGACTACCTGTACATCCCAGATTGCTCAACATATTTATAAATGACTTGGATCAAAATAGCAGACAGCAAAAAATGAGGGATGCCAAATATCTTAGAGAGTCACAGATAGTCCTGAGTGCCATTTGTGACTTTCCCAACTGGCTACTAAAGAGCAAAATCATGAGGAGAAGCCGGATGTGCTGAACAACTTGTGTGACTCATTGAAGTGCAGTGATTTGTTTAACGACCATGGAAAAAAGTGAATGAAGTGCAGTGATTTGTTTAACGACCATAAAATCATCTTGGAGGTGGCTGGTTGATCACTAGCCATCCTCATCCCCCTTTTCATATGTGAAATACTTTTTAGCCGCCCCTCTAGTTCCACCAGGTTTTTTATTTTTATGTTTCATTTTATTTTAACGTTTTAATTGATGTTTTAATGTGTGTTCTTTGTTAGCAGAGAGTCTTTGGATTTCGGCAGCAAAGAAATTTAATCAATAAGTAATAAAATAAATAAATTCCATTTTGACTCACTTCACCATCACCTTGCTTAACAACAGAAATTCTGGTCCCAGCTGCAGGCGTAAGTTGAGGACTACTTGTATCAAGTTTCCGGAAGGTCTTAAGAAACTGGAGCAAATGTTAGAAACCAGCAGAAGGAATCTGAGCACAGACCAATGCGAGGTCTTACATTTCGGGGGGAAAAAATATCCCAAAGGCACGAGGATACCATACCAGTAGGACCATACTGGTCAGCAGCATGTGCACAAAGATCTGCGCGCCTTGGCAGATGACAAGCTGAGCATGAGGCAACACTGTGTTGCAACTGCAGAAAGGGCAAATGCAGTCCCAGGCTGCAGCCACAGCAGTTCACCATGTTTCCATTTTGCGACACTCTAGAACCACGCGTCCAGCTGCAAGCGCATATTGTCAGGAAGGACATTAAGAGCGAGAGCAGTGCCTTTCCACCTCAGCCATTTTAAGAGGTGTGGATTTCAACTCCCAGAATTCCCCAGCCCAGCCTGCTGACTGGGGAATTCTGGGAACTGAAGTCCACGCCTGTTAAAACGGCCACCGTTGAGAAACATGGAACCAGGGCACGTTCAGTGGAGAACAAGCAAAATCGTAAGCCTGGAAGGAAAGTTTCAAGACATTTTTGAAAGCAGTGGGAGCATTTAGCCGGGAGAGAAGACCACCAGGAGACCCGAAGCTGCCTTTGAGAATCTGAAGGGCCCCCTTCAAGGCAACAGACTGATTTTGGTAGAAGCTTGCCTGGAGCTCTACCCCATCATGCAAAAAAAAAGCATTTCTCTTTACGGTTCTATAAAAAGAGCTGCAAGCTTAAACTGTGGTTTGATCGGCTTTGACTTAGCAAGTTGTGCAAATCTGGTTGGTTGTGGTTTATTCAATCGTCCACAGCTTATTTTGCGGCTAACAATCATGAGTGGTTTTGCTGCAGCAAACTAATGAGGCTAAACTAGAAGTCAGGATATTTAGGCTACCATTTCAGCAAATGTTGAAAGTATCAGAAACATAAAGTTTGGGAACTTACTCTAAGGTGTTACGGGATAGTAGTTAATAATACTCGCCGCAAATGGAAGCAATCCAAAGTGATGTGAAGCAGACTCGAGGCCTTGGGGTGGCTTAGAGACTAGGTTGGGTCATCCAACACAAAATCAGTTACCCACTGAGTTAGTGACATTAATTTTACTTTCGCTTCAATACTAACGATTTCTCTTTCTGCTGCTTTATCATTTCTGTTTGATTTCCTGCAAACTGCCTTGAATATTTTAAGGTCCATAACAGGAGAATATAAAATACAAAATACAGTAGTTGGAAAAAATAATTCATTTTTTTAATTTATTAATTAAATTTACACCCTGCTGTTCTGCTAAACCTTCCATTTGCCCCATATATGAACTGGCATCAACACAGAACATGATGTCTGTGAAGACTCTCACTCATCCAGGGTAATTGCATTGCAACAAAGTCTAAAATCCAGTCCAGATGCCTGTTTTTTAAACTTTGTTGCAACAGAACATGATGCTTTTTACTACAAGTAGTCCTTGACTTATGACCACAACTGGGAGCAGAATTTTCACTGATAACAAGGCAGGTGTTATGTGAGTCATGCCCAACTGCCACAGTTGTAAAGCAAATCACTGCAGTTAGGTGAATCACATGGTCATTAAGCAGATCTGGCTTCCCCCATTGGCTTTGCTTGTCGTAAGCCAGCTGGGGAGGTTGCAAATGATGATCACACGGCCCCGGAATGCTGCAGCCATCATTAATACAGTTCCCAAGCTCCTGAATTTCGATCACGTTATGGTGGGGATGGATGCTGCAATGGTTGTAAGCGCAAGGATCGGTCATAAAATCACTTTTTTCAGTGCTGTCGTAACTTTCAGCGGTTGCTAAGTGAACGGCTGTTAAGTCAAGGACTACCTGCAATTGATCAATTCAGTGGCATTCTCAGAAGTGGAAAAACTACGCCCTAAAGTCCTTGCTGTTGGGGGCACCCAAAATTTACCTTCCAAAAATCTGAAACCGACCTTTTTTCCAGTTAGAATCAATTCCCATCATTTTTATGTTCTGTTTAACTTACATTAGCAAGTATTTCCATTCCGTGCTACATTACAACCGAGTTACTTTGTTGTCATATAGTATCCAAAATTGTTGGCTTTCATTGTAATCAAACATATGTACCTAATAAGCAAACAAGTTATAAAGACAGGGTTGTATCTCCATTCCACATTCAACCACGGCTATGTTTAGTAATCATTTACGTGGCTCTTTGTCCTTTAAGCATTGGGTTAAAATCAAGAGAACCCGTTTATCTCCGTTCAGTTTTGGGTCTAAAATGCTGCATCCGGGTCTTGGCCTCATTACGGAATATTCACCTTCCGAAACTCAGTGAGTTGATCAATGACACCCAAAACTGTGGCTCTCGCTCCGGCATCCAGTCCCACCCTGGTTGGTTGGTTGTTGTTTTTTTTTGTTTATTGATTAGATTTCTAGGCCGCCGAAATCAGACGACTCTCGGCGGCTCACAGTAAAAAATCATAAAGACAGTGAAATCAATAAAACACAATTAAAACATCTTAACAGCAATTTAAGTGACCATCAGCCTCTCGGAAGCGAGTCCCATAGAGTGCCATGCCACTCTATAGGAAATTGCTGCAAAGCACGGGAGCGGTTCCCCAAATCCAGAGGGGGGAAAACTTTTCCATAAAAGAAAAAACCCTCTAAGCAACAAGCCGGTTTCCCACTCCTTGAAATGCTCTTTTGTCACCTGCATATCCTAAAAAGCAGGGGGGGACCCCAGGCTTTCCTGCTTTTGATCCTTTTTGACTCAGCCTCCTTGCGGACAACCACCCTGCCCTTTGGGAACAGATCAAGAAAGTTTAGCTTTGCCTCAATGGGCACAAAGGCAAACTTAAAGTCATGATAGCGAAAGTGACGCCTTGAAAGAGTTTCGGGAAAGGCACCGCCAGTGTGGTGGGGATGATGGGAATTGTGATCAGAGCTGGAGGAGGGGGTCTGGAGGAAGAGACAGGTCAGGGCACTCTCCTTCGTCGGGTTTCACAACAGGCTAGATTGACCTAAACCAGAATGAGGAATTCCGGTGTCCGGAAACAGCCTACGGCTTACAGAACAAGGGCACAGCCGGTCTTCGGAAAGGGGGTGATAATATTTATTGATTTGAGGGTGACCCGCTCATCGAATACGCATGCATGAACACCTAACCCAAGTCTGGGATTGAGCATGTTGTGCGAACCCGACCCAGACAAGCAAAAAGAAAGGGGGAGGGGCTGAAAGTTCAAAGAGAAAGAGAAATCCAAGGGGGAAGGGCGAACTTCAAGCCAAGAATGGGTGGGTGGGTGAAGGCATGGAGGGGCTGGGGGGGGGTCCCGCGCGGCAGGTGGAGAGGAGGGGCCGGAAACCCTGTTTGATCTTTTAAACTGAACGCGAAGAGGGCAACGGCAAAGAAGAGGACCCAGAAGGACACCCCCTCCCAAGAGGCAGACCAAGACAAGGGACCCCGTTTAAAAAGTACGTCTAGGAATTTATGGAGAGATCAGAGAGTGTCCCAAAATGTAACAGAAGTGGGGGTCTCCCCAAGATCTTAAAGGGCCGGATGAAGCGATCCCTCCCCGCAAAAAAAAGGATCGGGGCTTATAAGAGTAATCAAGCAGACCCTTAACCCCTGCCCCATTACAGGAAACCCATTTTAAAAAATAAAGGAGGCGCACCAAGCGGTAAGGCGGGGGAAACACCCACCTCCCCGGGGGAAAAAAAGCCTAACCGAAGGGGGACCCCTCCCCATTTAAAGGCAGCAGAAAGGAAGACTCCAAGAGGAGAGGAGCGGAGCGGGGGGTCGCTCCCCCAAAGAAGACAAAGTAAAAAGGCTCAAAGGAAAGAGGGGGGAAAGGCTGCGGGGAAAGCAGCGGCAGCCCCCGCCACCCAAAGTAAGGGGGGCCCCCGTTGGCGCGTGGCTCACCCAGATCGTCCATGTTGCTGCCGCCGCCGCCGCCACTCCGGGACCGCGCGCGCGCGCGCCCGAGGAACCCACCCAGGCCCGCCCCCGCCGAGCGGGCGCCAGCTGCACGAGCTGGGTCGCGGGAG
>JANHZU010012707.1:0-14320 GCA_032468055.1 Acrochordus granulatus | reverse complement strand
ATCAGATTTCTCCATTTAGCAAAGAGACATTTTCCTTCTTCCTCTCCCAGGTGGGCTTAACTTCCGAAATGGGGTGACTTCTTCATTGTTTTGCAACAGCACGATGGAGAGGAAGGATGCTTTTCTTTTTGGAAAGTTTGGCTTCTTTGGGCAGAAGCCTGGCCCTGGCCCATCTGTTTGAAGGTTGGCCATCTTCTGTGGGTGGATACAGGGTTCTTTTAAAATGTTTTCCTTTCAAGGAAAGGAAAGAGTTACTTGGTTAGAGTTATATGTTCTGTCTGGGCAAATGGATTTTTATCAGTGGTGGCCAAAAATGGGAAGGAAGAATATCCAGGCTAAAGATCCTGGCTGTTGCGAAGCCCCCAGGAATTAAGTGTGAAACACACCCAGGGACATTCAGACAGACTTAAAGGTAAAGATTAGACAAGTTTTTTTCTGACTTATTGTAAGCCATCCTCTGGTAATGGTGGGTGAGCCAGGATGTGGGAAGTTGCCTGCAGAAATCTATAGAGGACGCACTTTTGTGGCCCACCGATTCCATTTTTTTTGCAGGCTGAATGCTGAAAATGTGTCTTCTGGAATGCACAGATTTTAAGTGTGGCTTCCAGAGACAGGAGAGGTGTAGACCTTGTCTGTGAAACTCCAGATTCTGTCTTTTCCCTGCCCAGGAAAAGCAGTGTGCAAATGGGAAGGTAGTTGCATATCTCTGCAGGATGCTTCTTGTTCCACAAATGAGCAGTTGTGAAAATCCCACCACTCCTGTCCTTTCAAAATTTGGAAGCAGAATTCTTAAACTTTTTGCCTTAGCTTGAGCTTGACCTGTTGAACTTCTGCAGCCCTGTTCTGAGGGTCACAAATCTCTCTTTGGGGCAGCCCAAGGGTTGTTTTTTGTTTTTTTAGTTTACCCCAAGGACTTCTGTACTGGGCAAAAGTTCTGGAATAAAAAGTCGATGATGTTTGACCCCACCCCACAATGTGCAGGTGGGGAAGGTAGAGACAAGAATGGGGGGGAAAGCTAAGAGGAGAGGCAACGGGGCCAAAGATATTTAGTTGTCTGTTTACATCCCACCATTATATCCCAGAAGGAAGCTGGGGTGTTGCAGAGAATGGCTAAAAAGATGGGGTGCGCAGCCGTGATGGTTCCATTGAAGTTCCCCCTGCATTTTATGTGCGAAATAACGTGGAGAGCGAGATGAGTGGCATGTCAGTTGAATAAACAGGCACATAAATAAACATAACTGCACCATCACTGCATCCGTCTTATTTGACTACGTTCTGCAAACCAGGTTTTCTCAACCTTGGCTGCTTTAAGCTGTGTGGACTTCAACTCCCAGAATTCCCCATGTATTTATAAAAACAATAAGTGCAGGATGAAAAAAATAATGAATACGGGAAGTTTCCTTCAGCAGCTGTTCTGGCTTCAGCCGCAAACTGGCCTTGGATCTGGTCCTTAAGAATAACTGTGAGTGAGAATAATTGCTCTGACCGGTCAGCCTCAACCTTTGGGGCAGGTCCCTGGAGAAGGACATTCAGTGACCGTTTCCCGGGCTGAAGCCTTCAGCAAGTGGCTTTCCAGCTGCGGGTTCTGCTCAAGGGTAGAGTCTCTGTAGGGTGGCTGTCTGGGTTAGGAAAGTCCGGATGGTGATGGTGGCACCCCCCCGCCCTTTTTATGTGCAATAAGGTTTTGGGTGGCTCCGCAGAAGACTTTTCTGTGCCCACCTGCTGAGTTCATCCATCATTTCTACCCTTCGGTTAACCAGAGGAGAGAACGCTAAAGTGAAGCAGAATGAATAGCTGCCTGCTGCTGTTTGGTTGCAGACCTGAAGAACCTCTGCCTGAAAGGACATTTAAGGTTGCACGTAAAAGTCCCAGCAGCCACATTTAAAAAATGTGCTAAGCTTGGTGGGTTTCAATTTCAGTTTATGCGTTTGTCTGTCAGGCAGACCCAGCTGTTTGGTTAGCCTGGTGCTGGGTGTATTCAGAATCTAGGTTAATTCAACAGGTTAAGCAGGTTGTGAGAATGCAGTTTAGGTGGCTGAGATGGTGCAAAACCGCCCGGATTTGGGCTCTGGATGGTCCGAAGCTCTGATGCTTTAACTCACGAGCATTCAGCGCTTCCTTTTCCGGTCGCAGGTCTGAAACCAAAAAGACGTTTGTGTGAATACGCTCGCCCGGTTTTCTCCAAAGGCAAACGACCTTGCGTTGTACCAAAACGAAAGTGCCGTGCAACGGACAACGGGCAGGCCTTCTTGAAATGTTTTTTTTCCAGAAACCTTTGGAATTTTCCAAGGTTGCTATAGAAGTTCAAGTTCGCTGGATGCTTTTGGTCGGTTCATGTCAGAGCAAAACCTGCCAACTTTACTGTTTTGGGCTTTGTTATTTCTAAAAACCCGACCGGCCAAAGGTCGGATGATTTTCTGGAGGCGTCCGGAAAACAAGATGCTAACTTTTCCACCTTGGGTGCTCTCTGGTTTAAATCCGCCCCGCCAGCTGATCGTTTCCCCCCTTTTAGAACCTGCGATTCCAATTCTAACGTCCAGCGTTTTCTCTTCAGAGCAAACGGCCTCGCAGGGCGGAGGGGAGGCCTTGGCGAGGCCGATGCGCCACCCCCAGTCCGATCCGGCTGCCTGCCTGGGGGCCTCGGTTTGTAAAGACCAGCCAGGCCTCGTTCACACACTTGCTTCACCCGGCACTGCGCGTGCGCATTTGGGCGTTGCAAGGAGCGCCGTTTTCCGCACGCACCTGCGGATTCATTCCTCCCGCGAAGCGCCCCTGCCTGCCTTGGGGCTGGGCTGCGCCGGGCGTGCGGCCCGGGCCGCCGTGGCTTTCGTCTTCCCTGTTGCAGGCCTTGGCTGGGTCCGGTTAACTCAGTAAGCCGCGTTTAAGCGACTCTCGCCGCCACCTTCTGAACTTCCCCGTAAGGTCGGCCGAGACGAGAGGGTGCGTCAGCGGCTCAGCTGCCTGCCTCGCTGGGGGCGCGCAGGAGAAAACGCTGCATCGGGGACTGACCCTGAACAGTGGCGTTCCGTTTCAAGGGGGTCTCCGACGCCAGAGCTGGAAAAGTTCGTGCCTGAAAGTGGGGCGCCACTGCGGCCGGTCTCTGTCGGCAGAGCCGGAGCACTTCTGGCCCCCCGGCCAGTTTCTTTCGGCTTGCGTCCTTCCTCCTCGGTGGAGCGCTTCTACGACGGGGAAGAGCCACACCTGTCTGCGGCCGCCCTTCCCTCTCCGGGCTTCGGGATGAAATCAGGGCACTGGCCCACCGCCGAGATGCCTCCTGTCTTCTGCAGACCTCTCTGTGCCGGGGGGGCTCTGGGAGGCCGAGGGGGCGGCCCACCCTGCACCATAAAGGGTGGGGTTTGATTGTATGGCGGGGGACGCCCTCTTGACGTTCCCGGGGTCTCCTCATTCCTCATTGAACTCATATTTAGAAGGGCTGCGGCTGATGGGAGAACCGTAGAGGGTCAAGGACAGTTTTTCTCAACCTTAGCGACTTTAAGACGGGTGGACTTCAACTCCCAGAATCCCTTTCCCAACATGCTGGCTGGGGAGTTCTGGGAGTTGCAGTCCACATGTCTTAAAGCTGCCACGGTTGAGAAGCATTGGGCTGGGGTGTTTCCTTGCCCCCACCCCCTGAAAACCAAAGAAGGGAGGGAGGGCCTTTTTCATGCTTTGCTTCTCATCCTCTCCATTTTAAGAGGGGTGGACTTCCACTCCCAGAATTCCCCAGCCAGCAAGAATTCTGGGAGTGGAAGACCACCCATCTTAACATTGCTGAGATTGAAAAACGGTGCTTTACACCAGGAGTTCTTGACCTGGGGTCCTGGACCCCTAAGTGCTCTATGGGTGGGTTTCAGGAGGGTCAGAGAAAAAACGAGTGGTTTTTCCGGTAAGACTGTTCACTTGATTCCAACTGTGCATATGCTACAATTGTGCGGGGCAGTCGCATTTCAATACAATAAAGCGCGTGGATTTCTGGGGAGGGGCTCCACAGCTTGGATCAGACTCTTAAATTTCTCGTGACTCAGAGAAGAGTTAAGAACCACTGCTTTAGACGATGGGAAGCCCCTGGAAATCCAGCTGCCAACAAACAGGAGAGAGCTGTGAAGTGTGTGTGTGTGTGTGTGTGTGTGTGTGTGTGAGTGTTGTGGTCCTGGTGATGGACTTCAGCAATGAGATCTAAATCCGAATTTTCCCTCCTCTGTAAACGAGGTTTGCTGATGCAGGCAGCCGCTGTGATGCGAGGGGAAAGGATGATGGCCGAATGCAGATGTTTGCCGTCTGGCAGCTGGCATTGCCCAGGCAGAAGAATCTGCGGCTAATTTGTGCCGGGCAACGGGGGGGTGGGGGTGGCTGAGACTGTTGGGGAGACGGGAAAGGTAGGAGCGACCTTGCAGCATTTCCCCGCTGAGCGGATCCGGACGGACCTCAGTTCCTGCCCTGGGGCGGTCTCGGGGGTCCATCTGGATTATACTCCTGGTCAGTGCTGAGTGTGTTGGGGGGGGCTGCTTCCTGAATTGGGGAATGAAAACCGGCTTCCATTCTGGGACAGTCCTACTGTGAAGGGTGGGCAGGAAGGGGCCTTCAGCGGGTGGGATTTGAGGCCACGTTGGACCCCTGCACGAAGGCATTATACGTGCAGCGGCTACTGTAGAAGCCAGGTGACCAACCCCACCACGGTGTCAGACGTGAACAACCAGACGCACGTGTGCAAGGTTCAGGCTAAGCACTTTATTGGTTTCTGTCTATTGTACAAGCATCTCCCCAGACTGGCTGCTTTCGCCTGGGAATTACTCGATAAGGCTCTAAGGCAGGGGTGTCCAACCTTGGCAACTTTTAGGACGTGCGGACTTCAACTCCCAGAATTCCTCAGCAGCATTCCCATTAAAGTTGCTCAGGTTGGGGAATTCTGCCCTGTCGTATCAGGAATGTTATCTATTAAGAAGGTATAGTATGAATGTCCTGGAACAAGCTGGCTCTTTTGCGGTCCGTCAGTAGTGCAAGAAGCGGGGTCACCCCGAAGGCCCCCTTTCCTTGAAGCTGGTCCCCACAGCAGAGGCATTTGCCGTTTTGTGGGAGGATCGAGCTCCTTGCAGGCTCCGAGAGAGCCAGGCTCTTTCCTGGAGACGCCACGGGCTCCGCCGTCTCCGTCAAAGACACTTCTGTGCTCATTGTCTATTTTTGGTCACGGATTCCTCACCCGTCCAGGGCGTCCTGCGGGAAGCTTCTCCTCCAGTTTCTGCTGCAAGCTGGCGACCGGCCCCAGACAAACGTCCTGGTCAGAAGGAGTCAAAGAGGTCCGCGAGCGGCCGCAAAGGGGAGCAGGGGACAGCTCCTGGGGAGGACATCTGCAGGTTCCTCGACTCGTGATGCCCTGCAGATGGCTGGGCGGCCAGACATTGGGCATTTTGACCCGCCCCAAGTGGGAGAAGAAAGAGCCTCAATCCATCCTCCTTGGCCTGGTGGCCGCCGGATCCTTTGGCCGGGGCACCTGCAGGAGGCGCAGAACCAGGAGCCTCTTGCTGGCCAGAGGTCCTGGGAATGCAGCAGTCCTAAATCCCCCACATCTCGAGGAGGAAGAGATCCTTGACAGCCACACTCCTTCTGAAACCCTCCCAGTTGGTTCTCCTTGGGGGTCCCGGGGTCCCAGGGCTTGACCTCGGAGGCGAAGTTCTCGTAGGCGCTTCCGCATCCTCCCCCCGAGTGGGGCTGACCCCACCTCCTCCCCGGTTTGGAAGGAGCCTTTCACGAAGAGCCGAGCGCCCCAACCTCCCTGGGGCAGGTGCCAAGCGGAGGGAAGGGGCTCCAAGCCCGGAATGCAAGAAATGTCTCAGCAGCCCAAATCTGCTCCCAGCTGTTGGGACGCTCCGCCCACCCGTGTCTGGGTGGAACCGTGGTTTGGACAGGTGGTGGCAGCGCAGGGAAGGAGGACACGCCCGCAGTGGTTTAACCTGGGGTCTTCGAGGGGGAATGAAAACGCCATCTGCTTGACCCTTTCCGAGCGGGGCTGGATCCAAGGGTGCCGGACTTGTGACACCACTTCTGATGCGCCTGAAATCTGGGATTTTTTTGGCTCAATCTTTTAAGGGCAAATTTGCTTTACTTCAGGGGAAATGGGGAGAAATATCCCATTTTTTGTGCTTTATGCGGTACCTCCTCGGGCTGGGTAACTATGGGATGTAAAAGGAGGGGAGGTTTGGATCTCCAAACTGCTGGTAGTCCTCAACTTACAACCACAATTGCGACCAGAATTTCCATTGCTAAGCGAGGCAGTCAAGTGAGATCACCTGCTTTTGTGACCTTTTTTGCCCTGGCTGTTAAATGAATCACTGCAGTTGTTAAGTGAATCATATGGTTGTTAAGCAAATCCAGCTTCTCCCATTGACTTTGCTTATCGGATGCCAACTGGGTAGGTCATAATAGTGATCACACAACCTCAGGATGCTGCGACTGTCATAAATAGATGCTGGTTTGTTAAGCACCCACATGTTGATCACGTGACTGTGAGGATGATGTGATGGTTATAAGTGCAAGGATCGGTCATAAATCATGTTTTCCAGTGTTATTGTAACTTGGAACGGTTGTTACAGAATGGTTGTAAGTCGAGGACTTCCTCTTGTACAAAGGTGAAGTGAGAAGGAGCAAGAGACCCCGGGCCCCCGATGGGTTCACTCCTGGCCTCTTTCCATTTGGATCTGCAGGCCAGGAGGAGTTATGAATGGGGACCCTGTCAAGGAAGAGGCAAGCTGGGGGCAGATGCTTAGAGCATTTCTGGGAGGGGGCATGCATGTGGGCCCCTCTCAGAAGCGGCGGCCCACCACCATCCGTGACAAAAGAGCCTCCCCATGTAGGGTGGCTTTGCAGAAAATCCCCTCTCCTTGAGTGTTTTCCCCAGAGGTCTGCCGTGTCCTGAGGCACCCACTGATGGAGTATCAGAGGCATCAATGCGCAAGCAGAGAAGCCAAAGGGAGTAGGGGCCACACGGACGTGAAAGCCGCTCCTGCACACATTTTTCCAGGATGCACAAAGTGAGTCTTGGCAATGTTAAGCGTGATGACGTGCTTTTTGGACACCAAGCTTTCTGGGGAAACCGTTGGTGAAGTCACCCGGTGATAAGCATCCTAGTTTTTCTTTCCTGCTCCAAAATAAATCCATGAATTCATGTTAAATCACTGTATTACTCAACCTTGCCACTTGGAAGATCCATGCTGGCAAGGGAATTCTGGGAGTTGAAGTCCACACCTCCTCAAGTGCCAAGGTCGAGAAGCACTGCAGGAGGTCAGTTGCGATGGTCATCTGTCCAGTTCTCCGGTGGAGTCCCCCCTCCCAGCCCCCCTTCAGTCAGTTTCTCACTGTGGCTTGCTTAGCTTTCGCTCCCGGCAGGGCTGCACCGGGCTTCCCCTCCGGGCATTCCTCCTCCCGGCTTCCCTTCTGCCCGTTCGAGGGCACTGCAGGAATGCCTGATGCCAGCAGCCTGGCGGATGCGGGCGGCGAGGCAGAAAGTGGCTGAAGTGGCTTTTGGAAGTGGTCAGAAGGTGGCCCTCTCAGCTGGCCCTGAATTCTCCTGCCCCGTCCCCTTGGGCCTTGCGGTGTGGCAAACGGGCTCAGCGCCCCTTCTTTCCCGCAGTCGCTGTCTGTTGTGCATTAGCGGCTTCAGAGCGATGCCGCCCCTGCACAGAAGCATCTCCTCCCCGAAATCCCATTTGGCCTAAAGAGAGAAATGGTGCAAAGGGGCACAAAAGTAGGATGTGAAGACTGAGTTGCCGTCATTGTGGGTCACAGTCGCGCTAAAATCTGAGAAGGGGGGGCAGGAACCTATCTTCCTCCCTCCCTCCCTCCCTCCCTCCCTCCCTTCCTTCCGCAGGGCAATAACCTGTGTCTATTTATTTAGTTCCCAACACGGCAAGAGCACGTACCGTAAGTTAAAATGTTAAATGTTAAAATGGAGATTAAAAAAGTGAAAGACCAAAACACAACACGCGAATCGGTTTACTTTTTCTTGCACTGAGGTTAGGGAGCAAAGAGAAACTTTGCCGCAAGCGATGGGGAAAGGTGCCAGGCTTCTTATAAAATCGAACTTCAGTGGGGACGGGGGCTGATCCTCCGCCCCAAAATTTCGCATTCACGTTCATCCGAAATTTGGTGTTTTTTGTGACGTCCCTGACCGGCTTGCTGGCTGGCGAAACCTTCGGGTCTTCCGAAAGGGCCTGAAGACCTGGCTCTGCGGGGCTGGCTCAGGGCCCTGATGGGAACCCTCCTTGCCAGGGGCAGGGGGAAGACCCCCACCCCACCGCTCGGCTTTTATCCTCTCTTTAAGTCTCATCCGTTTTCCCTTGACCAAGCCAAACGCCCAGCGCCACTTCCCCCCACGCGATGGGCAGCACATACATCGAATGAGCCAATGGAGGGAATAAAACTTCGCAGAGCGGAGCAGAAGCCCAGCCAGACCTTTGCATCTCGGGGCGTCCGGCCGGCAGCGGAAGGTGGGAGGGAGAACCGGCTCCCTTTAGGGTTCAGGCCGGGGGGTGTGCGGGGCGCGCGCTAATGACAGCCGTGGACTGATAAAAATGTCCTTGCGGGGGTTCCAGGCACGTGGCCAGACAGGAAACAGCCCCCTCGCAGCCGTAGAAGGAAAGCCGGCTTGCTATTTTGGGACCCGGCCGCGAAGGGGTCAGATGCCGTCCAGACTCATGAATCGTGAGATGGGTGGCGTAGAAATGTGATGAACAAATAAAATAAAACATTGCAAGGCAGAATCTAAGTGGGGGGACGGGAGACACCCTGGGGTCCTTGGAAGAAAACTGCGGGAAAGAGAGGGCTCTTCGGACAGCTTTGGCCGAGACCTGGACGCAGGAACGGATCCTCGCCCCTGCAAGTCTCGCTCAGCCCCCCGCGCGTGGGTCAGTCGGCCAAGAGGCTTGCGTGAGCTCGGGTGCTCGTGTAATGCTCTAGTCCTGCAACCCCAGGCCCTTTTCTAACTATTATCATTTAACGGGGTGCGTGAGCTCCTGCGCCTTGCGCGGGGTTCAGCAGCCCCCCTGAAGGGAATGCGGGATTCGCCCTGCCCAGCATGGGGTCCCCTCCTCCGTCCGTCCCTTCCCCAGGAGAAAGGGCCAGAGACCTGGTTTTGCCTCCGGGGTTCGGGACGGTTTGCTCGGAGGGGCAGCTGTAGGAATCGGACAGACGGATAAAAACACCTTTCGGCGGGCCGGGGCGGCGCAGATCCGCCTGGCTCACGGATGCCAACCGGGCTTCCTGGCAGTAATTATAGCAGGGAATTGTCCTGCCGGGGATTAAGTGTCCTGCCAGTTGATCCAGAGGGAATCAGCGGGGGGAATCAGCTCGTTTCATGGCGCCGAAAGGGAAAGTGAGTCACGGCTCCAGGCCCCCCCCGCTGCTCAGGCCCCCCAAAGCATTGCTCCCTTTTGGGGGTGTCCAACAGTTTTGCATCCGGACGGAGGTGGCAACCGGGGTCCAGGAAACTGTGGGAGCGTTTGGAATAAAGGCAGAGGAGATCCAAGGGGAAGAAAGGGTTCTTTTGGAAAACCTGGCCGAGTTTATACCTTTAGATCCCCGGCTTCTGACCAAACATTAGTCATGCACGGAGATGTGAACATTTTTGGTGTGTGTGTGGAGAGGGAGGAAAGCTTTGGAAGGAAGCAACATAGTTAGGCTGTTTTGGTATTTTTCCTGAATTAAAAGAGTTTGGAAATGTTGCTCCTCTGAAACGATTTGGAGTGCCTCCGTCTCTGCGCATTTGTGTGTCTCTGGGTGTGCGTGTCCGGGTGTAGGAGGAGGAGAGCAAGTTTCTTCCTGCCAGTTTCTCCATTTTCTCCACCACCTCCAGCTGCGTAACTTGCTGGGGGTGCAGAGCTCTGAGTGACCCCTACTCACAAATAAACGGGCCCGTAGAAATGCTCCATCCAGGTAGAAGCTGGATAATGTGCATAGAAGCATGGTATGTGTGGGTGAGAGAAGGCCTCGTGGGGGTCAGAAGAGGGAGGCGGGGAGACCAACATTCCTGGCTTGGGACAGGCTGTGCGAATGTCTGAAGGTCATTCTTCAGGCCTCTCCCTGAGGGACTAGGTTTCTGCCTGCAGGGAGGGGCATATTTTGCATGCCGCCACTCACCAAGGAAGGGAAAGCGCCCCCACCCTTTCAGGTAAACTTGGGTCCATCATTTCAACAGGAATGTATTGTGACTTTCTTTTACAGCCAGTCCTCGACTTACGAGCACAACTGGGACCAGAATTTCCCTCGCTAAGCAAAGCAATGGTTGAATGAGTTGCACCCAATTTTACGACTTTTTTTGCCATGGTGTTTGTTAAGCAAATCGCTGCAGTTATTAACTGAATCATATGGTCATTAAGCAAATCCAGCTTTCCCCCTTGACTTTGCTTGTCGGAACCCAGCTAGAAAGGTTGCAAATGGCGATCATGTGACCCTGATCAACAGTGATGAGCCGTTGTAAATACATGCCGGTTGCCAAGTGCTCAGATTTGATCAGGTGGCGGTGGGAATGTGGTGAAGGTCATAAGTGCGAGGAAGGTCGAAAGTCACTTTTTCCAGGCTACTGTAACTTCAAATGGTTGCTAAATGAATGGTCGTAGGTCGAGGACTCCCTGCAGCCAGGATTCCGCTTCAGTTTTCCACGTTCGGCTTTTTATGGTTGGGTGGTTTTCGGGCAGCTGCTTTGAGAATCTGGTCTGAGAAGGAACGGGCTGAAATACTCGAAAAGCAAAGAAATTCACACCGGCTGTGAGATTCAGGCAGTCTCGGCCGAGTTGTTGGATTTTGGGCCAAAAGTCGGACGCTTGTGAAGCAGGAAGCTTTGGGGCACACGCTCCGCCAGGGCATCGAAGCCCCTCGTTTCCTACCCTGAGTCCTAAGCTGACCCCAAGGAGCGGGGTCTCCCCCAGATTAGCACGGGCAGAGCTGTGAAGACGCGCCCGATTCGGGTGGGCCTGTGGTGCACGCACAGCGGTTGTGACTCTCAAGGGGAGCCTCAGCTGGCCGATTGCGCGAGGGATTGGAAGGGAGGGGGAAAGAGGGAAGCTTCCCACGTTCGGCGCCGAGCATAATGCGCGGGGCAGTTTTGGGGCTGGAGCTGCTTCTGCCTGTCCGCATCGGCTGGGAATCGGACTCCGTTCCCGAGCCAGGTGACCGAAGCGCCCGCAAACCACGAGCAGGCAGGCGCTTGGTTAGAGCCGTAGTGGGAGGGAGGGGGGGAGCCGAGAGTCAGGTAGTCCAGCCCCCCTGAGGAACGGCTCCCAGCCCCTGATGCGAGACCTCCAGGGACGGACCCCCCAGCGCCGGCAGGAAGGCTCTTCTGATGCTGCCTATCCCGGCCAGGAGTTCCTCTTTCTTTCGTCTTTTAAGAAATTATATGCCGTCAGAGGTGCGTCTCTGTTAGCGACCACACAGAGGACCACACACCTTCTCCAGGGGCGTCAGGCCCCGCCCTGGTCTTCCAGGTCTTCTCATGGTGGCCCATCTGGGCTGCAACTGAGTCTGCCCGGCGTGTCTTGGGTCATCCCTTCCCTATTTCAAACCTGGATTGAACTAACTTGACCCCCAACCCGGCAGAGTTGACCTTCCACCTTCCGACTGCCGTGTCGTCTTCAGCCACGAGCACTGGATGGCCATGTTCACACGGCTGTCGAAATATTTCCCGTTTCTCCCTTTCCCCGGTGGTCCTGCTTTACATGACAGGTAGTTCTTGAGCTATGCCATAATGGAGACTGCCCATTATGGTTGTAAATCGTGACAGTTGTAAATCAGGTCAGTTGCATGACCGACCTAATTTTACAAGCTTTTTTGTGGCGGTCATAAAGCAAATGCGGTGCTCGTAAAATGGATGTCGCAGTCATTAAGTTAGTGCTGCGGTTGTTAAATGAACCCATGGGTTGCTACGGGCACCGTTTTGCTGAAAATTGGAAGGAGTTGCTGGGTTTTGGCAAGAATGTCGTAGAATGTGATTATGGAATGCTGCAAATGGCTGTAATCGCAACTGTCTTGACAAGCAATGGAAGTGTTAAGTGACTGGTCGTAAGCTGAGGACTGCCTGTACTGTATCACGCTGCTTCCCAAACTTTTTTCTTCATCACCCAAAATGCTTATCAGAAAGTCTTATCAAACTTTGAGGACTGGCCATAAGTCCCTTTCTTCAGCACCACCATAACTGTGAATGCTTGTAACTCGAGGTATCGCTGAATGATCTTAAAGTCACTTCAGCAAACTACCATTGGTAATTTCATTTGTGGTAATTACCACAAAATCATGTGTCAGTAGGAAGACTTTGGGAGATTTTTTAACATATTTTAATAACATGGCAATCTTTAAATCAATTTAAATCTCCCAGTTGTGATTGAGTAATAGCATTGTGTGTCTTTTACCCACTTTTGGGTGATTTATCCAGGTTTGGGAAGCTCTGCATTATGGCTTATAATTTCCACGGGGCTCAAAGTGGGAGGCGTTTCCAGCAATCCTCCCCAAGCAGGGCTTCCCCACAACTGTGGACCAATTAATGGATTGGTTCGATGGGCAGGGCAATCCCCCCTCCTCAAACAGCCCACCGAGGCCAGAGGAGGGGAACCAGGAGTCATGCATCAAAATGCACATTGTTGGCCAGCATCGAGCATCTCGGCTCTCGTGGCCAAAAGTCCATGCAGCGTGTGCCCCCGGGGCCGTTCGGCATTGCAGCCCCCACCCCAAAAAGTCCGCTGAGCGCCAGGCTGGGGGAGGCGGTTCCTGCGCAGAGGAGGCCTGGCTGGGCTGCGGCTGCAGCTGCTCAGCTGATCTCCCCCGAGAGCCCGGAGGCGGCTTGGCTTTCGCTCGGCGGTTGCAGCCTGTTGACCTCAGTGCTCAGCTATGAAGGGTGGTGCGTGTCGGGCTGTGTGTGTGTGTGTGTGTGTGTGCGTGCACGCGCGCGCGCGCAGAGGAGGGAAGGGGAGGGGAGCAGATCCTCAGAGCAGCTGCGCGGCTGCTGGAGAGAAACCCGCCGCTGCGACGGTCGTCGATCTGGACAGTTTCTTGCTGATTCGAGGGGCTCCTTCGAAACGCCCGTTTCTTCCTCACACGACAGCCCCGTGAGGTCGTCCAAGGACAAGCTGGGTGCTGACCCAGACTCCAGTGGAGGATGACCAGTCCGATCCTCCGTTCCCCACGCTGAGGCTGCCACGCCCATCATCCGCTGCCAGGCTTGCGAGGCACAGCTCACTTTGGGGGCGGGCTCTTCCACCCCGAGGGTCCTGCCAGCTGCGCTTCTCCTTGCGGAGTTTCGTGCCTCCGCACAGGCCTGGAACTTGTCAGACAATGCGATGAATCCTTGGAGCCAGCCCAAGGTATTTTTCAAACGTCGCTCCGGGCTGCTCGAGGATTCAAGATCGGAGCTTGCCAGGGACGTCTTTCCATTTTTCCTGAGTGCAGCATACCCCCTGAGCACGTGCAGAGTGTCTCCCCTGCCCTACCAGTCGAGCTCCCGGCTTTTCCTGCGTGCTCACTCGACGCCGGAAGGTGCCAGCGCCCTTTCTGCCTCCTGTGGATCATCTGGCAACGGCGCAACTTGCGTCTTTCTCCCGGCTTCGCTCCCTCTGTCCCTGGTTCTGGGGGGACAGAACTACCTTCTTTGTACCTTCTTTGTACCCTACCTTCTTTGGGGCCGATTTTCCCTTCTCCCAGTCCAGCCGAGGAATCAAACGAGCCCCCGATCACGGCGGGAGGAGGGGGCGGGGGGCGCTCAGGACGGGGTCCAAACCAAGTGAGACGCCCCCACCGACTCACCCGACCGGAGAAAAGAGGACTGAAAGCCCCGACGGAGCTGCTGGCCTCGCGAAGGAAACGCACAACGCTCGCGGGTGCGATGCTTGGAGAGGGCTGTGGCCGTAGGGAAGGAGCATGAAAAGTCAGGTGTGCTCGCAGCCGCTGTGGCGAAGACCGGAAGCCACTTCTTTGCAGCTTTGCTTGGATCTCCCCCCCTTTTTTATTTTTGCACTTTCAGTTTCTTCTTTAATTTTTCCCTTTCCTCTTTTTCATTCTACTTTAGTTTGTATTAGTTCTCCTTATTGTTACTGAAACTCTCAATAAAAAGTTATATACAGTGTCGCGCTCCTGTGAGTCACAATGATTCAGGAATGGCTCAAAGAGCCATAATACAGTGTGTGTGTGTGTGTGTCACATACACACGTGCGCGCGTACAGCATGTGGTCAAAAAAGTCAGGATGGGCATCATGTTAGTGAGAACGTGACATTGCAAGCGCCTAAAGCCCAGCAAGAGCTTCAACTGCAACATTGTGGAGGCCATTTTGACTTCTTTGACCACACT
>JANHZU010012623.1:0-14344 GCA_032468055.1 Acrochordus granulatus | reverse complement strand
ATCCCTACTGGGGAAGGGCAGGCTACTGCAAAGAACATCCTCACTATCTGGTGGACAAGGTCACTCAGATCCACTTGGAATTGAACTCTGAGGAGACAGATTCAGTTCAGATGCCTGAAACATGGTCTTCGAGGATGAATTTGAAGCTGTGACTCCTGATGAGGTGGGTAGGGCCCTCCAAATTGTGAGGATAGCTTCTGTACATTAAATCCAGGTCCCTCCTGGGTGCACAACGAAGCCCAAGAGGAGACTGTTAATTGGGTCTGCACAGTGGAAGCCAACATGAGAAAGAAGTCGTCCTTTGACTTGATGATTTGAAGAATTATTATCCTATCGACAAACTCCCCTTTGTCATGAAGATTTGTGAGAAAGTGGTCAACTAACAATTGCAGAAAATGCAGGAAGAGCCGATTAGCTGGGTCCAATTCAGGCTAGGATTCTGTATCGGGATGGCACTGAGAAAACTTGTCGATGACACTTGGCAGAGTAGAAGGAGGTTGCATCCACACTTGTACTCCTTGATCTCCCAGTGGCTTTTGATACTCTTGATCATTACCTCCTTCTGGACCAGCTGGAGGTGGGGGGCATGACATTACAGAAGTTCCCCTCTTTTCAAAACAGCTGTTTTCAGTCAGTGATGACTGGGGCGGAGAGGTGATATTTCAGCCCTTCGGGTGTGGGGTACCTCAAAGCTTAATGTTCTCTCCTTTCCTGTTTAACGTATGTATGAAGCTACTGGAGAGGTTATCCATCAGTTTGGCAGCGGGTATCATAATGTGTAGATGATGCCCAGCTTTACATCTCAACCCTGGACCAACAAAGCGATTCCTGCACTGTCCTTTCCCAGTGTCGGGAAGCTACATGGCTCTGGGTGGTGAGAAACAAATCAGCTCAGTCCTGTCAAGACCAAGTATCTGTAGATCTTCCCTCCCCACCCCCACATTTAGGATTTTTCCATTGTTAGTCTTAGATGGGGCAGCACTTCCCCCTTGAAGGTCATCTTATACCCACAAGTCTTATTTGAAGAGCAGCTTGAAACTGTAGCCCAGAGGGCCTTGGCATGGCCTCATATGGAACACCAATTGTTCCTGTTCCTACATTGAGACGCTCTCCAGACCATTTTTTGCACCCTCATCACTTCCTATGGGATTGCTGCAATGGGTTCTGCATGGTGCTGCCTTTCAGGACTCTTCTGAAGCTAAAGCAGGTCCAGAATGCAGCAGTACAGGTGGCGATGGGCATGTTCTCATGTTATATTCTCATGTTCTCATCAGCCGCGCTGGTTGCCAGGGAGCTTCTGAAAGTAACTAGAAGTTGCTTATCCCCTCTCAAGCTCTGCATGGCATAGGGCCAGGTTCTCTGGGAGACCTCCGATTACCTACGCTTTCTGCCCATGCAGTAAGATTAGGTGCAGCTCGTACACCTCCGTCTACTTCTGTCCATTTTTATATGCTACATTATCCAAGTACCATTTTAAAGACACCCAAAGCACTGATAGTTCTCAGGTGATTTCTAAGGTTCTACTGACTATTTTATCTTTTACCTCAGTACATGATTTCTGTAGCATTTTAGAAGCTAATAAAATTCTAAGTTAATTCGGCGTCATGGATAACAAACCATTTCCTTAGATCCATGAATGCCTAATACAGGCAAAAATTCTTAATAAAAGATAGGGAGAGAGAGTTAGAGACAGAGAGAGAGGGAGAGAGGGACAGAGGGAGAGATACACGCACACATAAGCATGTCTACATATACCCTGACAAATGGTCTTCAAAGCTGAATTGAGATTTGCAGAAGTAATTCAGAACCCGCTTTTCACCTTCGAGAAGAGTTAGATTTGCATGGCAGGCTAAGGCACAGGACAGGAAGCTTCCAAGCTAGATTAATGGGATTACGCTCTTATCATTCCCTTACTGGACTGGCCCTTTATCCCAAGTTTGTGCCAGAGCTGAGCCCATGGGCCTAGTGCCCATTTCAGGAGAAGGGGATTGAAAGCAACAATAAGCCTTGGATTCTCCTTTTCAATTTCCTGTCAAGTAAAATGATTAGGATTGGCGAAGAGTGTGTTTTATGGCTCTAACCAATTCTGACTATATATATTAAAAGGAAGTCAAATGTTTAGAGTTTAGAACATTTCATCCATCCAGAGCCAATAAAAGTCATTCACCCCAGAACTAATAATGTTCAGCCATGGGAAGAGAATCATAAGGTACTGCTTCATCCTTGTTGTTTTGCTCTCTGATCATCTGGTCCCCAGAAAAATTTAACCGCTTCCCTGCACTGGAGATTGTGCTTTGTCCCATTGAAGATGGCAACAATATCGCTAGGGAATTATTTTTAAAGTAAGCCTTTCCATTCCTGTTCTATTTTTAAATTAGGAGGGATAATAAATAATGAATAAATAATGGAATTTTCAAGTATCCAGAAGGAAAAATATAAAAGAATGGAAAGAGAAAAGATCAGAGCAAATAAATAAAAACCCCAGCAACTTTACATAAATTAGTAAAACAAATGTCGCATTCCATATCAGCTGCACAAAATGTCAGATTCAGTGTTTATGTCCCACAGGATGCATTATTTGCAGTCCTTTTTATGTCACCAGATTACAGGAGCTAAGAGTTTGTGAAGCAGAAATCCACTTCGATAAACGAGAAAATGAAAGGTTCCGACAATAGTGGAAACTTCATTCCTATTTTTCCTCTGGATTGCAACTATTTTGACCTTCCATTAGAGAAAAATATAAAGAAATAGGTGGAGAATTGATTACTCTCCAGATACATATAAATCGCTAGTTCTGGCATTGCTGACTGGAATTACTCGGAGATGCAGAAACATACAGAATCCTCTGTGAGTAAGAGAGAGAAAGAGTGAGTGAGTGAGTGAGAGAGAGAACGAGTGAGTGAGAGAGAGAGATAGAGAGACAGACAGAGAGAATATGTTTGCATGCACATGCTTTTGAGTCAGTGCTGACTCCAGGTGATTGCCTGGACAGGTCCCTGAAGCCTGCTTGGAGAGATGTCAGAAACAGTTTGCCATTGCAGGGTTCCTAGGGCTGGGAGAGAATGACTGGTCCAGGGTCATCCAACTGGCCCATCCGATCATGTATTTTTTAAAAAGAATTCAAAACAGAAACCTTTTCTTACAGGAAGGATCCTCACAGTTAATTCCAAAACCTTATCTCAAGTCCACCTAGTCCAGTTATAACTTTCCAATATGAAGTTCTAATCACCCTTTCACTATTTATTGGGGGGGAAAGAATTTTTAAAAAATTCTTAAACTTGTACTGAAAATTCCTTTCATAAAGACTGAAGGAAACTCACCTGGTGTTTTCAGACTTGCTGATCCAAAGGTTCCCATTAGCTGAAAAGCTGTGAAGCAGCAATTTCCAAATGTGATGAGAAAAGGAAGTATGCAAACCCAGAGTCCCTTTAAAGGCAGGGACGGTATGAACAACACGGCAATTTCCTCAACTCCCAAGTGTGTCTTGGGTTCTTCCCGTGAGCAGCAACTGTCTGGATCTCTTGTGGTGATTTCGAGTCGTCTCCTTTTCTGGAGAGCGACTGCAAAGAGCCAGTTTACTCACCAGCTCTTCGTTCTGCCGTGGCCAACAGTTCTGCTTTGGTTTGCCATTTCTTCCCCGGAAATCTGAAGTCTCAAACCTTATTGAATTTTAAATAATTCTATTTCGTTAATTTCACTTATTTTGGGGAGGAAACCCTCAATAAGCTTTCAGAGAAGGTGACGGAGGGTCTTTGACATGAAGATGGGACCAGCTGGAAGACAATTCCAAGTCAGCGGCACAAACCTTACAAAAGATCCAGCTCTATGAACGATGCTATGTTCCTCACGAGCGTCAACGCAGCTCTTTCAAAGGCTTTCAGTAATAGATGGGAGGAATACACATAGTCACTTTCTGGAAGGTCCCACACTTAGATGACTCAAATAAGTGAGCTTCAAAAAGTGAGCGAAAGTGGAGATGCACTCACTCCCCTTGTCTTGATTCTCAAATGAGCTCATTATGCTTAGTGTCTTCCAAAACTAAAAGCAAAATATTTGATGGCCCAACATGACATCTGAACCGATTTCTGGAAGTGGGTGGAGCCACGTTGCTCTCTGAGTCCTCGTTTTTAGTAGCCCTTTCTGGGCAAGGGCCACCGCCTTCACCTCGAGAGGCCCGGGGGATACGATGTTAAGTGACTTTTCAAACACAGTAGAAGTATTTTATTGATGGATATTATGTCCGAAACTACTCCTGGAAGTAGTTGCGGGGTACATTGCTTTCTGGGTCTCCTCTTTCCTCGTCCTATCTGTGCAAGGCCGTAGCTTTCACCTCCAGAGGCTCAGGAAAGCTGGGGTGAAGCTATTTCTGCTATCCTCCCTACGTATTTTCTAGAATGAGGCGCCAGTCGTGTCTTCAGCTTCCGAGAACCTGGGCAATCCTGCTTGCAGGAACAATCCAGTCGCTGTTGGGGCTGTCAGCCCCTGTGGCAATCACAGGTCCAGGGGCCCTTTTGCCCACGATACAACATTCAGGATTTAAAGACTTGTGGGATATGAAGCTTCCACAGCCCACCAACATTTGGATAAGTCTCTCGGGTCTCCAAACAATAGAACTGGCCAGATTAATTTGGAATCCGAAACAAATGGAAGTGTTGCACTAAGCATTGCTCAAGAAACTTCTTTATCAACAGTTTATGGAATGTGAAGGTAAAGGCAAAGGTTTCCCCTTTCAGTGGTGTCTGACCCTAGGGGGTGGTGCTCATCTCCATTTCATAGCCGAAGAGCCAGCATTGCCTGAAGACGCTTCCGTGGCCATCTTCTTCTTCCATCATCTTCGGCATGACTATACCCCGAGGCGCACAAAACGCTGTTACCTTCCCACCAAGTTAGGCAGTGCCGATTTATCTACTTGCATTTTGCACATTTTCGAACTGCTAGGTTGGCAGGAGCTGGGGCGAATAACAGGAGCTCACCCCGGTATATGGGCCCTGGGTCTCGAACTTGGGCTGCTCACCTTCTGGCTGCCAAGCCCAGTACTTTAATCGCTAGGCCATTTAATTTCAAGCTACTCTACAAGACTTTGGGAATAGTGCACGCAGTATTCTTCCAAATGTAATTGCAGATGCATGATCAGACCTGCTGCTGATTCGTTTGGATGTCAGTATTGTTTTCAGGGGTGCAGTTAGGCCACTTTGAGACCTCATCACCATGTCCCAAGTCTCAATCTTGCTGTCAAACACATTTTCACATGAAGGAGACAAGAATTTCAAATAATGTGAATGTGTTCCACACCTGGCTCGGCAAGTAATGACTTGCTAGTCAAATGAGGAAATGGTAATCTATCTAGGACAACAGCAACATCATCAACCAAAGACAAAGTTGGTGAAGTGAACCATTAGATTTATTGTTTTCCAACTGTAACCACCTTTTTTTTTTGTAGGATCACACCCACCAAGATATGCTAAGAGATGCGGCTCACTGTATGAATGTCAAATTCTGAATTCAATGCCACAGTCAGGTGTTAGTGCCGTTTGTTGTGGCTTTGACAGATGCAACAGATAGTGATCATTTTCGTTTGGAAACCTTCTCAATGATTTTTTGGCCTCAAGTCACTGGTGCTTTATGTGATTTGTCTGAAATTCAGGAATGACTTGGAATGTGCTGCCCAATAATACCATCATTGAGTCCTATGTGAATGGGAAAACAAATAAAATATGTCCTGTTTTCATTGTACTTTGTGGATAAGGGCTTGTTTTTGACTATCCTAGGTCTCCACCAAAGCAGTAAAGTTGGACTTTCTTCAAATTCTGATCATGTTGCAAAAAAGCTAACACAAACAGACATAATATCCCAGGACATTGCAATATTTTGCCAGTTGGCAGAACTCAAGGTGAAAAGAAAAAGAGTATGTACCCATCTCCGTCTGTGACTGTTAATCCACAGAGATTTCTAGTTCTTGCCAGGCAACATTGATTCAAAGCCCAGCTCGAAAGTTCATGGCCCCATGGATAGTTGAACTATGGATCTCTCCCAAACCCTTGAGAGCCTAATACATAGCAGGGGTCACCCTCTAGAATCTATTTTTCCCCTGTGGGCAGTTACACTATGACTTGGCATTGGAGGAAATTGTCATCACTTGTTGCTGTTCTTTGATTGCTTTCCAACACATTTGGCGTCACCTATTCAATCAACCCATTTCTGGAAATGTATGTTCCCAGAGAGTTTCCAGAGATCAGGGTTCTCCCTGAGAATCTGGATGGAAATTTGCCCAAAGCCTTGTTCATGCCTAGAATAGGTCGATGTCGGGGGCCTTGGATTGCATTATGTGGCCTCTCCCTGCATGTGAATCATGACAGCACATGGGTTTGATGAGGAGTTCTGGGGGATGAAAAATCTTAGAGTGCCACCGGAAGAAGCTGAAAAGTACGTTTGATTAAACATGGCTAAAAGCTCGTATTTAGGATGATTTCATGATCACAAAGCTGGTGAAATGTCGATATTTCTTTCATCTGTTGTGTCTGCTGAGCATCCTTTGGTGGATGTGTACCCCTGAATTCAGCCTCCTAAGAGGAAGTGACAGGGAAGAAAAGATTAAGCAATTCTACAGAAAGGCAAGGAGCTTTTAAAAAACAAATGTCTTTGTAAACCAGTAAGATAACCCTGCAAATCCTAAACAACAGCGTACACAGAGGCAGATGAGGACCTAAAAGAGCCATCACCCTGTCCTATTACACTATCAAAGGCAACTGATGGGCTTATGAAAGATAGAATGGCTTCCACCTAGAGGCACAGAGTTGACTTCCGTTGACATTTGGACAGCCTGTAGTCTTCAGCACGCTCTTTAAAATGAAACCATTTTTAGCACTGTTTTGATCTTCCTAATCTGTGTTCTCCATTCTGAGGAGGACAGTCCTTTTCTCATTCAGTGCAGACATGGGGAGATTGGCACTTTAGCAACATACAAATAAAGTAAAATTCCCCACTCATCATGGGCACTTTATCAACAGTGCTTCTGCAAGGAAGAAATTTAAATAAACAACTTGTACAACTCACAGCAACACAGCTGCCTAATTAACCACTAGAGGAAAGCCTGATGAACTCGTTTAGTGACATGTCAGATTCTAACCAGGCTGACATCATTAAAAAGCTGGACTATCTGGGAAAATCTTTAATTACAACCTGTAAAACAGCCAAGCCGTTAATAAAGTTGGCTGCGTCAACTACCCATCATAATAACTCCCACCTTGGAAACAGTGTGATGGTGCTGCTGAGGAGGATCAATCAGTCTGCGTCCTCACAGCTGCCACGAAGAATTCAAGCCCACAAAACTCTGATGCAGAGATTGATATGGAGGACTTCTCCTTTCCAATTCATGTTTCGCTGCCCTCCGAAATAACCAGAATCCCCCAAATTAAAAATGTCTACTTTTGCTTGGGTAATGAGCAGCCTCCTGATAATCCCAAGTCTGAATCTTCAGAAGCTATGTTTATTGGTGGGATTTATGAGGACCATAAAGTGGGCATTAATAGGCTGGGCTCACAGTGCAGTAGGCTGACAGCATGCAGGCCAGTACACAGCAAATCCTTTAAAAATCCTCACGTGGAATCTAGCTGGCTGGTATCACAACAAGCCTCCAATTTTTTCAACAGGGATATCATTCTAGTGCAAGAACGGTGGACGGGTGATGACCTCCTGCTTAACCAGTACCATCCATACAACGTGGGAGCATCTCCAGGCAGAGCAGCAAGGCAACTGAAAGGTAGTTTGGGCATCCTCATCTTTACCTCTTTGAGAGCAGCATCTACATCCATCCCTCCTTTAAAATAAATGGATACGGCCCTACTTCTCATTTGGGCACTGGGTCATTCTTAATGATCAATATGTACCTTCTTCTGCTGTGAAAAAAGCTGAAATCAGTGTACTATGGATGGAGCTAGAACAGTATGTCATACCTTCCTTTGGAATATCCAAACGCTGTGGTCCTACTGGGTGGGTGGGAAGTTACTTTAACGCCAGGTTGGGCCCTGATGATGAGATACTTCATACTAAATTTCACGAGCGTCCACCAGCTCAGGACTTCAACTTACTTTACACCTCCTTCGTACGTCTCTCTGAAGACAAAAGGCCACGTGAAGCTGGATTCTGCCTCACAAAATGGTGAATAGACTGCATCTCCTGAGGCTCAGTAGTTGTCTTCTAGGAGATTACCCAGGTGAATTCACGCTTATGGCTGTGATCGGAACAACTCCAGTTGATTACCTGTTAATTCCTCTGAACCAGCTACCTTATGTGGAGAATTTTGAAATACCACCCCATCTAGATACTGATCATTTCCCACTCTGCCGACTGTATATTTGTAGCCTCCTATTTGGCAGATGTACCTGGAGACTTACTTCATTCCTTCAATTTCTCCAGCAGGTCAAGCAAGGTGTCGTGTCAAATGGAGCCTGCAACTTATCCAGAAGATGAAGAAGGCATCAACAGAGGACAATTTGTAAAAGTGTTGATTGGCCCTCATGTCAGCCAACTTCACTCAAGATCCTTTGGATCTGTGCAACATTCTAGTGCAAAAGCGACCGTCTTTATTGGCTTGTGACCAACTTCTCAGTTAAGCTGCCTTCAGTTTCATCAAAGCCATGATTTGATCAGGATTGGGTTGAAGCTTAGAAAGCCCTTAGCTCATCTTCTCAATCTGAGATAGGAGACAATAAAACAATGAGCCTCGCATATCTTCTCACCTTTAAAAACAGTATAAGGACTCGTGGCCTTTAAGAAGAAGAAAGATACCGGATCCACCTGGGAATGATGTATTGAAGCAGCAAAGAAAAAGAACGTCATCTTCTCTGGCACCTAATAGCTTACCCGTTTCCAAAGCTTTACCCCACCGTGTTTTCATGTGCCTTCTGAAACCTGGAAATGACATTTTCAGAGGATGTACAAAGAACCAGCCAGTAAGAACTCAATGCAAAAGATGGAGGACTTATCTGAATGGCTCCCAGTCTCTGAAACTGAGTCCTTTATTGGACAACTCAGGAGAGGGAAGTGCCCTGGACCTGACTTTATTCCCCTAGAACTACTGGAGAATAATGTAGCTTGTTGGTCTCCAATCCTAGCATCCCAAGCCTGGCAATTATATTTCCTGTCTTCAAGAAGAGAAAAAGAGACCATCCTGGTAATTACAGGCCAATCACCCTGTTTCACTTAAATCAGCAAACATTATGCTAAGCACCTCCATTATAAACTTAAAGACTGGCTGGATTAAGAAAATCGGATGATGGAAGAGCATGCTGGTTTTAGAGAAGGTAGAAGCAGCATTGATTGTTTGGTGCTGTAGCACTTAATTGAGAAATATTCAGTTCACAAGGTGATATCATTGGATGCTCCCTTTGCAGATTTTAAGGCAGCTTTTGATTTGATATCCAGGATCAAATTATGGGAGAAGCTGGAAGCCATGCCAATCAACTGTATGCTTCTATCATAAACTATCATAAACTATCCGAAACCGAGATTATGACTTTGGCTGAAATGCGTGTGGGGAAATAAAGAACATGGTTTTCTCCAAAGATCTGTTTTTCTAAAGGAGGCGGTTGATAACCTTGATGGGATCGACTGAGAGGCACACATCCTCCTCCCAAAGAGTTTGCTGAACGCACATCCTTTTCCCAAAAAGTTGGAAATGTGACTGGCGCCTCGTTCAATGGATACCCCAGGGAAGGAAGCGGGAACGGCATCCTCCTTGGGTCCCCTGGGCGAAGGCTACGGCCCTTGCACACAAAGGGCTAGTAAAGAGCAGGACTCAGAGAGTAACCTACCTCCCCTCAACTTCTGTTCGTGGAAAAGAGTTCGTATTGGAACTACCAACTCAGTACAGGTAGTCCTCGCTTAGCAACCACCTTGGCTAGCGGCCATTCAAACTGAAAAAGCAATTTTCTGATCAGTCCTTACAGTATCAAGTGTTGCTACATCCCAAGATCATGTGATTGTCATCTTACTTTCTGTTTTTTGAAGCTCCCCTATTTGAGTCATCCTCTAGGGAGTGGCTATGTTCATTTCTTGTGTGTTTTACGGAATAGACCTTCTTTGCGATTCAAGGAGTGGAACGTTCAAAGCACCCTCCCTAGAGCTGCACCTTTTGTGGGGTTTGTGCAGCCACCTTGGAACTATCTCTGCACGTGTGTTAAATGCCATGCACAGCCTTCTGTTGAACTCACTGAAGTTTTTTCCCCCAGACTCAATTAAATGAACTAAGCATGATTATTTCTTATACTTCTCACACTATTCTATTTACCGGCTTTTGCATAGATTATGGTGAGACATCGGTTTTTATTAAGAGGACAATGAGTAATTCCTGAGGTAAAGATGGATTGGGAAAACCATTAAAGACCACAGCTTCCAAAGCTGTTAAGAGAGGAGACAAAATAGCAGCTAAATATGTAATGTGTACAGACCATACGTTTTTCATCAGTGGGCGTTTTGAGGAAAAATGCAGAGAAGCCATTTGCCTCAAAGATTTCAGAATGTGTAGTAGGCTCTGGGCTTCAATTTCAGATCCAGATGACATTTCACCATGAAGTGTTCTCTTTACAAATGTAGCAATTAAAGAACGATTATGTTTTGTTCTGTTATGAATATGCTATTACAGTGAGAACGAATAGGCAAACGTTACAGGCCAAAGGTAAGAAAATTATCAAGAAATTGTCTATAGATATCCATCTCTTTTATCAATCATAGTTGAATCAATTGAGACTTTCATATAATACTTTGTAGTAAAAGGAAGGTGTTATGGGCGACAATTCCAACAAGAATTCATCACGCCAATTCCTTAAAATGAGAAGAACTATAGAATTAGCTTCACTGGAGCAGACCAGCATGTCCCTGAAAAAGAAGTGTCCTTTCAGGGAAGAAAAAAAGAATAGCCACAAGAAACACAAAAGGCCACCTTCTTGAGAATATTAGATTATTCGGTCGAGATTCATATTGAATTCCTTCCTTATTCCCTGGATATTAAATTCAGAAATCTGCTTGAGAAAGGCAATGAGTTTTAAAAAATCCTGTTTAGATAATACTAGCCAACCTAAGTCCCACTGGGTCATGGTTTTAGAGATATTTCTAAAATATCTCTATTTCTGATATCTCTAAAATATCAGAACGACCACTGGCGGGCAAAAAAGCAGTGGGAAGAGGAGTGACTTCTGACTTCCCGTTGCCTTCCCCATTGACTTTCCATACGGGAAGCTGGCAGACAGCATCAGAAATCTTTCTCCCGCCCTCCCTCCCTCAAATTCCTGATGGCTTCTCCCTTTAAGTTGCTAACGGGAAGCTTGCAGAAAGACACTCAGTGGGGAAGACAGTAGGAAGTTGCAAGTCCAAGGCCAACTGGCAGGTTAATGGCTGGTGCTGGGTGAGGGAGGGAGGGAGGGAGGGGATGCACTGGGTGGCAGGTCAGGAATGGTGCCATGTAGGGGTGCTTGAAAGATGCCATGTGGATTGGGAAGCGTGTGTGGGTGTGCGCCAAAAGAAGAAGATTCATCAACATATTTATAGTTGTGCTTTCTCATCTACCCCCTATTTTTTTCTTTGACTGGAGAAATTCCACCACTTGTTCCACAATAATTCTGACGTAGAAGAGATAACCCACTTCTTACTCAATGAGTAAATAACTCATTTTGTAAGAATCCTAATGCAATGTTCTGAACTTGCAAAGAACAGCATGCATTGCAGTCTTCTTTCTTTACTGGGTCCAGATGCTAAATTGCCAAAGGTTCAAAGGTGAACCTGTGCCTTGCCATCTGTCCTTGGTGTGTTCCTGATCCTTTCAAATGAGATGCCTCTTGCCTACCCCCACCCCCAATAATGGAACATACTTGAAACATTTGACTTCCTGTTAAATATTGTCATGGGAATACTTTCAAAAGATTCCTTTGTAACTCAGCAGCTCTCCCAATGAACCAAACAAGGGTAGGAAAAGAACCAGTATTTATTTTGCAATTGTTACATTCTGTAGCATGAGTGCAGCCATTTTTTCTAATCTCTGTTGGAAATAATTAAAAATTTGCATGAGATGGGGTGTGGTACCATGAGTACCATGGTGATTGGGAAATACCAGGTACAAAGAAGGAAGCAGTAAGAGATCAAGCAGGCAATTATGTGTCAAAAGTTGACCGCGTATCAGAACAGAGTTTCTTGCTTATCATGGTGGAATGTATGTCTCCAGGAACAAGAACAATAAATGGAGGACATATTGATAAGATGATGTGTAAAAGAATGCAGACTGGCAGTGATCAACTTGAAGTGTGAGATGACTCTTGCTGGAACGGGGATCACCCTGAAGTCTGCTTCCCATCCCACTCTAATCATTTATGCTAATCGTTTATATTGAGAGTCTGAGTATTGCGTGAGTGTGTTTTAGATAGCTTTTTTGAGCAGCACACTTACATTTTGATAATTGCTAATGTATAGTATTGTGCAAGTGTGCTTTAGATAACTTTGTTGAGCTTCACACGTAAACTTTGGGAATTGCCAACGTATATTGTTTATCTGTTATTTACTTAATATTTATTACTCGGATTAAGCCATCTTTATTGTATCACCAAGTCTCACGAACAAAGAATCCATTTGCTTTGGAGTCTCTATTTGTGTTTAAGTATGTGTGTGTCCAGGGGGTAATATAAACGTGAACCATAAACATTTGATCAAATGTGATACCTTTCCAGGAAACAGGCTGGATGAAAGTCCCCTAGTACCGGAACACCTTATCTCTGTTGGTATGAGCTAAGATTTGTCTTTACATGTCCTTCTAATCTAGGTATGTGACTCTCACTTCTGTGTAACAGACCAGCATTAACTTCCACTTCCCTTCTAAGATGGTATGAGTTTAACTTTTGAATAACGACTTTGTAACACCACATTTGTCAAATCCTTGTGTAAGGGCCTCGCTAGTTTGGGAGTTCTAAGCTTGTTTGATCTCCTTTCCACCCAGTGATTGGGACTTTGCATTTGATGACATAATGAGCACCAACATTGGAGAAAACAAAATCCTACTGTCAAGGTTACAACTATTCCTATTATAACCCCAAAATATACCTTTTAACCAGGATAGATCAGGTAACCAAGACGTTACCCACCACCTACCGTGTTCCTTTTAAAGGGACTTGACATTCCTTTGCTTCCGCTACAGAGGCAGGAGAGTATCTGCTCTTGGGAATCATACGAACATCTCCCTTTGTATGGTCACATACGGCTATAGCTGGAGTTCACAAGTTTGCAAACCTCTCCTTGTCCTGCCAACAAATAAGCTCTTGTCTAGAGCATTGTTTCTTCAATTTGGCAACTTGAAGACATGGCGACTTCAAGTGGCTGGGAGATTCTGGGACCGAAGTCCACGTGTCTTCAAATTGCCAAGTTGGAGGAACACTGTCAAGAGCAGCGTTTCTTAAAATGCACTCCAAGGACACCTGAAAGCCGTCCCTGACGTCCACGAAATCAAAACTGTTTGTCAGATGTTGAAACCATTTGCAAAACCCCCAAACAATGTCACTCTTCTATATTTGTTAAACATAGTTTTTATGAAATATATTTATTGATTTTAGTATCTAATGGGTTTAATATTGTTATTTTTACTTGATTCGGTAAATAAGTATTCCACAAATAGGTCCATTTAAAACTGTACTATGGCAAATATCAGAAAACATGACCCAGAGAAGCCAAAGCTCCCTTGGAGTCGTCTGTAGTTTGCAAAAGTGGGAAGGCATCCCGAGATCAAAACACTTAAGAAACACTGGTATTGCACACATGACCCTCTTGATCTATTTTCTCTTCTAGGGAATTTGAAGCTTTGGCATTAGAATTCAGGACAAGTTCCTTTTCAGCTGAAATATTAGCTGTATAGTGGTCTTTATTTTGGAAATACAGTACCTCATGTCGTTGCTGTTCGCAGTTATGATCATGATGAAAAAGAAGCTATTTTAATGACTTTTTCAGGTCTGTAAAGCAAACGAAAGCTCTTGTAAGTCATAAGCATGGTCGTGGTTTCACTTTGGGACTGCTTTCCTGAATGGCTAAGTTGCCAGTTCCAATTGTGGTTGCTACATGAGACCTACCTGCAATTTCCTAAGTGAGACTTGATGCCCATGTTTTGCCAAATAACAAAAGAGATGAACAGAATCAATTTCATATGCAGCCTTAGAGGGCTACCGAACAATAAATGGTTAATATATTGGAGGAGAACCGAATGCTCAGAAAAAAATCAAACCTCAAAGATCTTTATAGACAAACTGTGAAAATACAGTAGGGGCCTCAATGTAACTCTTTGGCAAATGGATCCAAATGTACTCATTCCCTCCCC
>JANHZU010012527.1:0-14369 GCA_032468055.1 Acrochordus granulatus | reverse complement strand
AATCCTTCCTTCCTTCCTTCCTTCCTTCCTTCCCACCTGCCTCATCAAATTCCTTCCTTCCTTCCTTCTCCTTCTTCACTTTCTCTTCCTCCCTTCCTCCTCCTCTCCTCCTCCTCTGTCTCCCTCTCTCCTCCTCCCCTCTTCTCCCTCCTCCTCCTCCACCATTACTTTTCCTTTTCCTCCCTGCCATCCTTCTCCTCCTCCACTTTCTCCTCCTCCTCCCTTTCTCGTCCTCCTCCCTTTCTCCTCCTCCTCCTCTTACGAAGAAAGTCCATAAACTTAGAATTTTCCAAATTTATTTATTATTGGAAAAGGACTCCTTTCCCTGACTTGTGATACCGCAGGCAAATAAACTTGGATATGAAGGTTGTGCAAACTCAACCAAAGTAGTGGATCTCCAGCTTCATGGCCTGGAACAGGGACGGAGCCAGCCACTCAAGCCAACATCCCTCCTTTGTTGTTGTTGGGTTTTTTGTTTGAAATTAAAAAGGCTGGTTGAGCTCCTGCCAAGCAATCTGGATCTGCTGATGGAAAAGACAGTGATAAATCTTGGTGGGGGGGGAATGGAGCAAATTAATAGCGGTGAGATTGATTTGAGGAATGACATAGGGGGATTTATTAGAGTTTTTCCATGCAGCTAAGATTGGGAAAGCAGTGCAGAGCAAACTAGAAGGAGAAAGAGGAGAGGAAAGAGGGGTGGGTTGGGAAAAAGAGGCTCAGGCGAGCAAAAGCCCGTCTGTTTGGATCCACTGAGGCTCCTGGGAATCTGCCGGTATTTACCGTGACGTGGCTGAAATAATCTTGGTTGCCAAGCCGGTGCCGTCTTCGAAACACCTTCCTGATTGCCAACTTTCTCCGTGAAACCGAATTTAGGTTTCCCAATTATTCCTGGTCCATATTCCTTTGTGGTATTTGTTTCATCATTTTCTACATATATATATATACATACATACAGAAAAGAGAGGGGAAAGAAGAAGAAAGTGCAGAAAATCATAGAGTTAAAGGAGAGAAAAATACTTAAAGGAGGGAATTCCATCTTTCTTTAGGACGGTTACAGTCACATTCCTTCCTCCTGCTCCCTGCTTAACATTACGATAAGCAAATATCTCTTCAAGCTAAAAATTGTTATTAATTAATTTAATTAAATAATAATTTTTTAGAACGGTAGAGTCGAGCAATTCTCTTGCTGCCAGAGAATTTGAGCTTCATGAAAAATGGGGTTGCAAATGTTGTTTTCCGGAACAGATTCTGTTTCTCCTGGGACAGTATTTGCTTTGAATTTCGCAGGACAGCTCATCTGAGGAGCCCTTCCGCTGGAGAGGTCGCCTGAGCCCCACCTACCGAGGGGGGATCCCAACTTGATCCACCTGGGATCAGCAACCCCTTCGAGCCGGCTGTCAAGGGCCTACGAGTTGTAAAGATAAGCCCCTCGTCCAGTGATCCCCAGACAACCTTGGCAGGTAAGATGGGTTGAGAGAGAGCACCTGGACACCCTTCCCTTCCCTGCCTCATCTACATCCTTTCCTTTCCCTTTGATTTCCTTTCCCTTCGACTTACTTGCTTTCCTTTCCATTTCCATTTCCTTTCCTTTCCTTTCTCATCTATGTAGAGTACTTTCCTTTCTCATCTTTTACTTCCTTCCCTTCCCTTCCCATCTATTTGCATTTTCTTTCCTTCCCTCCCCCTTCCTTTCCTCATCTTTTACTTCCCTTTCTTTCCCTTTCCTTTTCCTTCCTTCCCTTCCCATCTATTTACTTCCTTTCCTTCCCTTCCCATCTATTTACTTCCTTCCCTTCCCTTCCCATTTATTTACTTCTTTTACTTTACTTCCTTCCTTCCTTCCCCTCTATTCACTTCCTTCCCTTCCCTTCCCATCTATTTACTTCCTTTACTTTACTTTACTTCCTTCCTTCCTTCCCCTCTATTTACTTCCTTTCCTTTCCCTTATATTTATTTCCTTTACTTTCCTTCCTTCCTTCCCCTCTATTTACTTCCTTTCCTTTCCTTTCTCTTCTATTTACTTCCTTCCCATCGATTTACTTTCTCTTTCCTTCCCTTCCCCTTCCTTTCCTCATCTTCTACTTCCTTCCCTTCCCCTTCCTTTCCTTCCTGGCAGCCAGGCCAAGCCGTGAGGGTGACCATCCGAAACGGGGCACCGGGCTTGAGGGGGGCCGCGCCTGACCTCAGGCCAGCCGGTCCCCTCCTGTGGTTTTCAGAAGGTCTCCGAGCACAGCAAGCGCTTGCAACATCGGGCTCTGGCGCGTCCGGCACGCCACACAGTCCGGTATTGGTGCTGTTTGGTTCTTTCTTAAAAAGAGAGCAGCCACGAACCACGAACCCTTTTCGAAGGGGAGCATAATGCGCGGGATGGCATCAGCATCGTCCACGTGGAGCAAGCTTCAGACACGTCACAGAAATGCGGTAGAAAACCTACCTGTGAAAGCATCCCCTGGTCCGCCTGCGCAACGAAGCCAACCGCAGCCCTGGCAAGCCAAAAAATGCTCAAGGAGGGAGCAGCGCTCCGGATCAACCGGATCTCCACCCAGCCCCAAGGGAGAGACCCGGATCTCCGTTTCGACGCTGATGCTCCCTCGCTCCTTTCTCAGCGCTACCGGATCCCAGTTCAACGGCACAGTCGCAAAGGGATTCCGCCTTGTAGGCAGCCTGCCTGGTCTTCAGCGACCCCCTCCGGTCTTTTCTTCTTGGGCGAGAGGGGACTCATCTCCCATGATGCCCAGGGGATGCCCAGGGGATTCTGGGAGTTGCCCTTCGAGCATATCTCGAGGGCTCTGCGTTGGGAAAAATGGACGATCTGCATCAGTGTTGGTCAACTCCGGCGAGTTTAAGGCGTGTGGACTTCGATTCTATGCTGGCTGGGGACTTCTGGGAGTTGAAGTCCACACAACGTAACATTGCTGCGGTTGAGGAACACGGATGTACATCTGCAAACAGCCCGCAGAGTATTGCAGCCCCAAACCCGGAAAAGTTTATTCCAGGGCGACGCACAGCAAGAAAGAACATAATTGAAGGCGCATTTGCTCACCCTCCTCGGCAAATTGCTTCAGCTGAACGCGAAAGCATCTGGAAGCGTCTCCTCTCGCGCTCTGCAGCGATGCTTAATCTGCTGAGGTTTTCTGGTGTCTGTCACTGTCTTCTCATTTTATCTATTTGTGCTAATGCCCCACTTTCTTTCCAGGCAGTATTTTTCGGTTATCTGCAAAGGAATCGCAGTCGGTAAATACGGCAAACGAAATAAACGCAGGAGTCAGTGCTGTTTGAGTGTTCCCCGTTTTCGCAGCACTTTAGGACGAGGCGCGCGAGTACGACCGCCGTGGGGCGGCTTCGAGTGCTGCTCCAGCGCTATGTATTTCAGCGCGACTTTCGTACGGCGAAGTCGAATCCTAATTTAGCGCTGGTGCGGTTGTTCGTTAAACTGAGACGCCGCCCGCCTCCCAGTGGATACGGTTTGGAAATAGAGAATGTCCCACCCTTTGGAGCTCTGAAAAAGGCCCCCAGGGAATTTCCCACTGAATAGCAGGAAAGGTCTTGAATTTAGCCGAGACGCGACTTGAGATTAAACCGAGATTAAATCGCCGGGCCCCAGGGAGGCCTTCGGCTGCTTGGAGGGACCTGCACGCTTCCACGGCCTGATCCTGAAAGAGAAAACGCTGAACGGGTGGAAGTGGCCTCGTTTCATCTCTCCTGCTAAACGGCGCCATCAGCCATCCTTCGCTTTGCAGGTAGTCCTCGACTTACGGTGGCTCACTTCGTGACCCTTCGAAGTTACGACAGCGCTGAAAGGAGCGACTTATAACTGGCCTCTTGAGCTTATGACCAGCTTCTGGCAAGCAGAGACAACGGGGGAAGGCGGATTCGCCGAACAGCCAACTCATTCACTTGACAACTGCATCGGTTCGCTGAACAAACGCAGCAAGAAAGGTCACAAAAGCAGGCACGACTCATTTAGCAACCATCTTGCTTAGCAAGGAAAATTCCGGCCTCTGTTGTGGTCATAAGTCAAGGACTGCATGCATTAACATTTCCCCCCATGCCATTCTCGGTTTCTGCCTGCTAAAGTGGAAGGGCCAAGCATTATTGTCACCTCCAGCCAGGAAACATCTCCTGCTGTCAGCTTCCATACTGCTTGATCTCATTCATAACCCAGCTTAGGATAACTCGGATTCGGACACTTTATTGGCCGAGCATGGTGAGACGCGCAAGGAATGGGGCTGCGGTACGGCAGCTCTCGGCACACCCGCAAGGCAACAGACAGCAAATAGAATAATAGCACAAACAAATAAACAAAGCTATGCATTCGGCAGTCAAGTGCGCGTCCGAAATGGGCAGCCGGTAGAAAAGGAAATGTAGGAAAGTGTAGAATTAGAACCACGATCCACTGATGAGTATATGTGCACCTTAGGCAGCACTTCTGGGTTAATTTTGAATTCTTTGCACCTTGTGTCCTGTCACAATCCCTGGCACGCGGGGAGGGGGACACCGTTCTGTGTCTGGTTGTTTTGGCATGCAATGCCCTGCAATGTCATCCACAGGGAAGAGGTTCAGACAAGAGGTCCAGGGCGAGAGGGGTCTGCAGGGACCTTCTCTGCCCTTCTCTTAACCCGTTCAACATACAGGTCCCCCATGCGCCTGCCCTGCATGGTCGCTGCACCAAACCAGACAGTGACAGATGCGCGAAGGACAGACTCGGCGATGCCTCTGCAGAACCTCTTGAGCTGACGCAGGACGCGCATCCTCTGATGCGCCTTCTCGTTTGGCTTAGAAAGCTCATCTCGCTAAAGCTTAATTCTAAACTTTTAATTCATAGTCAGTCTGCCTGGGGCTTATTCTAAAAAGTAAATGTGCATACAGGATTCCTCTTCCAGTGCATGCCTGACACGGCGTGTTTAATACAACCCACTTAACCTGCACCCTTGCAAATCTAAAAGGTGCGTTCACACAGTGGGCAAAATTGGAGTGGTGTTCATCTTGGTTCGTTGGTGGTGGGACACCATGTCACATGAACTCAAGCCGTTTGCTGACTTTCACAGTCAGTGGATTGGGCAAACCTAGAAGTGGGTTGGTTGCGAATCCAAGTTCACACGTTGGGTGTGAATGCAGTCGCCCTAGCCTTCCTTATCCCCTGAATTTTCTCACTTGCTCAAATATAGGTAGTCCTCAGTTTACGACCATTTGTTTAGCAACTGTTCCAAGTTACAGTGGTACTGAAAAAAAATGAATGATGACCGGTCCTCTCACTTATGACCCCAGCAGCATCACCACAGTCACGTGATAAAAATGCAGATGCTTGTCAACCAGCATCGATTTATGACGGTTGCAGGGACACGTGATCGCCATTTGCAACTTTCCCAGCCAGCTTCCGACAAGCGAAATCAATGGGGGAAGCGGGATTTGCGTAACAACTGTGTGACTCACTTGATAACATGTGATTTACTTAACAAATTGGGCACCACTCACTTAACAACAGTCTTGCTTAGCAACATCGGTTGTGGTCGTAAGTTGAGGACTAGCTGTATCCGCCTTTGAGCCACTCCTGACTCACCAGTCCATTTCCCCAAAGACACTGCCTATCCACTTTCAAAATTACATTCATGAGTACCGGAAACTTGATTGGTATTTTACGTTGCCGGTATGAAAGATCAGGAGGAGGGAGGAATTCTAATCGCTCCCTTGGAAAGTTCTCAGCAAAAAAGTCAGGGAATTACTGGCGCTAACTGCACCATGCAAATGCCACCTTCCTCAGCGTAGTGACTCATTCAAGGACTGCTTCCTTTGCATCCGGAAAGTGGGCACATATTTATGGTCTCGCACGCTTCTCTTTCACTGCTCATCTAGCGGATTCCCGCCGCCCAACAGATCTTCTCCAGACAGATCCTGTGCACAACCCGAGGGTTCTTCTCGACTCACAACGCCTCCTCAAAGAGCAGGTGGCAGTTGTGGTTAGGAAAACCCTTGCGCAAGGTCACATTGCGCATCCTGGAGCATGAAGCCCTGCATTCAGTTGCTCAAGCCAGGGTCATCTCTCGTCTGGACTACTGCAATGCGCTCTACGTGGGGCTACCCTTGAAGAGTATCCGGAAGCTACAGCTGGCACAAAATGCAGCCGCGCAAAACCGTTTTCAGATGGCCCGTGTTACACTGCTGTTGCACGAGCTGCACTGGCTGCCAGTTTGCTTCCGGGTCCAATTCAAGGTCTTAATTATCCCCTTGAAAGCCCCATCTGGCATAGGTCCGACTAGATTAGGTAAGACCCCCACCCTATTTATGCGTTGATCCTTTTGTCTAGTTTGTTGTTAATGTTAATGTTTTTGATTGTAAGGCTTAAGCTTTCAATGTCTAACCTTTTTATCTGTCTGTGTTGTTATTCATGATATCGCAAGCTGCCCAGAGTCGCTTGATCGTGAGATGGGCGGCGTATAAATTCAATTAATGAATAAAATAACCCCTGAAGTTAGCCTGCATCATCACTGGCATTGCCATTTCTGGTTGAGGCCCCCTCTGCTCCCAGCCACAACACAGCACCTGATGGAGGCTGTCAGACACATGCAAACATGTCCACATGCTCCGGCAGCCCCACGTGCCGCCAGCCAGGCCGCCGATGCCAGATCTACCCCATCTGCAGTGGTTTGGCAGTGCGCTCTGCAAGGTGGTGCAATGCCAAGAAGGCAGGCTGTGGCCAAATGCTGCCACTGCGATGTGGAGGGTCTCGGCTCATCTGGCTTGGCACTCAGCTTTAATGCTTCATGCACTCGGCTGTGCACGGCCTCCAGCCAACGGCTGACAGCTTCTTCCTTCCTCCCCAAACTGCAAAATGGCAATCAGGAGAACTGGGGGCGAGGATTTCGAAAACCGGACAGGCCAAAAACACTTCAGGCTTCTCTAGAGGCAGCCAGTGGAAGCCAATGAAAATGTTGCTTTCCTGGCACTAAAATTCACGTTTCCAAGCACACAAAACAAAAGACGTAGTACTGCTCTCTGCTTTACAGTTAATCCTCGACTTACGACCATTTGTTTAGTGACCGTTCGAAGTTACAATGGTGCTGACAAGTCCTTGCGCCGACAATTGTCTCAGAATCCCCGCGGTCCTATGATCAAAATCTGGGCGCTTGGCAACCGGTATGTATTTTCAACGGTCGCAGTGTCCTGGCAGTCACGTGATCACTATTTACAACCTTCCCAGCTGGGTTCCAACAAGCAAAGTCAATGGAAGAAGTCGGATTCACTTAACAACTGCAAGGATCCACTTAACAAAGGTTGCAAAATCGGGCACGCCTCGCTTAGCAACCACCTTGTTTCGCAATGGAAATTCTGGTCCCACCTGGGGTCATAAGTCAAGGACCGCCTGTAGAATTTCTCTTGGTGGTTTGGAGATGATCGGATTGCAGGAACTGGCAGATGATGCTTCTGCTGGCATGGTGGCTTTTCCGTTCTGCGTTTTCCCATTACACGACTGGCCCCTTTTATGCGCCAGATTTCACAGTGCGCTTTTCTTGGGGTGGCGCACAAAAGCCCAAGTAGGATGCTTGAGAAGAGGGGGTAGGATGAAGGACAGGATAATTTACCCCCAGCCCCTGGGACCCGGGGAGAATTGCACCCCGACGACATTCTTCTTCGAAACCCGTTTTGAAAGCCGGCGCCCGGGCAAACTGGCGTGGAGCTTGGAAAGCGCTGACGCCCAGAGACACATCACCCCGGTCATGGCCGCTTGGAGGCCGCTGGCGCCGGACCAGTTTTTGCTCTCAGGGAACCTGGCAGCCGGGGTGCCCAGGAGGCCTTCTCCATTGCTGGGCCCGTCTTGCCCCTACGAGGGAGCACGGCGGTCCTTTGGCGAGGACTGTCTCTTGAAGAAGAGGACGGGGGGTAGCGCATAGTAGAGGGCAGGGGGGCCCCGTGGCTGTCTCTTCCTCCTCCTCCTCTGCCGTTTTTCTTCTCCTCCTGTCCTCTTTCTTCTCTTGAAGTCTCCCCATCGTCAAGGGGCTCCTGCCTCTTCCCCTCCGCCCTCCGCCCTCCGCTCTGCACCCTGCACCCTTTCTTTCCTCGCGCCGCACTGCTGAACGAGGCAGGCGGAGTTGGCTGCGTCCCCTGCCGTCTGCAGCTTGGCTCGCTTGCTCGGGGCTTCTCTAGCGGGGTGGTTCTTTTGATCCAGCAACGCCGTGCCTTCCGTAGGGATCGGGTTAGCTTCTCTGCCCACACCACGCGGAGTCGCCGCGCGGGGCTGGCGAATTTGCAAAGGCAGCTGCGGGCTGCATCAGAGACGCGGCGCTTCCCAAGGCACGAAATTGTCGCTCGAGGACATTCGGTCTCGCCCGGATCCTTTCTGGACGGAGACTCGCGCTTGAGGAAGGGTTCAAAGAAGAGCAGAGGGCTCAGGACAAAGACGCTTGTGTCGGGAGACTGAAAGAGTTCAGCGTGAGGAATGACTGCAGGGTGGCGGGGCAACACACAGGTGGTCCTCAAATTCCGAACACAATCGGGACCAAAATTCCCGTCACTAAGCGATGCGGTGGTTAAGTGAGTCATTGTGAGACCACACCCAGTTTCATAACCTTTTTTGCCACAGTCATTAAGTGAATCACGCAGTTATTAATTTGAATCCGGCATCCCCCTTTGTCTCAGCTTCTCAGAAGTCCCCTCAGAAGGTCACCGATGGTGATCGTGTGATCCCGGGACACTGCAACTGTCATAAATACATGCCACTTGCCAAGCGCCCCAATTTTGACCTTGTGACCACGGGCTTGCTGCAATGGTCGTAAATGTGGGGATCGGGTGGCAAGTCACTTTTTCAGTAAGTCATTCAAAGCGACAACTTTGAATGGTCGCTAAACAAATGGTTGCAAGTTGAGGATTACCTGGAATCGCCTTCTTGAAAATACGATATAGGACCTGATCTCTTTCATCCTATGGAGCCATGGAAGGCAGATTCCGGCTGAAAATTAGGAAACTATGGAGGGCCACTTGGCGCGGCAGCCGATGACCCAGGGAATGGAGGGCTTACTTGGCGAGATGGACCGGGTGGCCTCTAACTTTCTGCCTAGTACAGGATCCACTAGATCAGTGTTTCTCAACCTTGGCCACTTCAGCGCCCAGAATTCCCCAGCCAGCATGCTTTAAGGTGCGTGGACTCCAACTCCAGAATTCCTCACCCAGCATGCTTTAAGATAGGTGGACTTCAACTCCCAGAATTCCTCAGCCAGCATGCTTTAGGATGTGTGGACTTCAACTCCCAGAATTCCTCACTCAGAATGATTTAAGATGGGTGGGATTCAACTCCCAGAATTCCTCACCCAGCATGCTTTAGGATGGGTGGACTTCAACTCCCAGAATTCTCCAGCCAGCACGTTTCAAGGTGTGTGGACTCCAACTTCCAGAAGTCCCCGGCCAGCATGCTGAGAGTTGAAGTCCACGTGTCCAAGCTTCTTTCGAAATGCTCAGCCACGTCATGTAGCAGGCTGTTCCACTGGCCAGCAGCTCACTCCTGCAGGAAATTCCGCCAGCGTCCAGCCGCATCGGCCTCCTTGCCCTTTCAACCATCGTCCCTGATCCTCTCCTTCCATGCTCTTCTTCTACGGGCTAACCCTGCAAATCTCTCACAACGGCTGTCAGCCGTCAGTGTGCAGGCCCTTCACCGATTCTTAAATTCACCCCAATTTGTCCTCTTCTCTTCGAAGTGCGGCGCCCAGAATTAGATTGGGAAGCCCAAATGAGGGCTGGCCAGCAGAGAGTGGAGAGGGGTGGTCCGTTTCACCCCAAAACAGCATTTCCCTTTTTGGCAGCTTCTGTGGTCACCCAGTTCCCTTCCGCACATCCCCCCGTGAAACCAGGTCCTCAGCTCGGTGACCCTTGGCTCGGATGGATGCTCGACCCGTCACTCGGTTCACTTCGCCCTCGTCCTCAGCACTCGCTCAAGGTCAGCCACTCCAAGGATGCCCTTCATCCTGGCCTTCTGCTGAACGTCCATGGACATCCGCTCCTCTCCGTATCCGTCGAGGATAACAGGACGGTCAACCTTGCAATGGGGATTCACACAGGAGTCTTTTCAAATTCGGAAGCCGCCAGGATGCAGAGCAGCGCTTCTCAAGCCTGGCCGCTTTAAGATGTGTGGATTTCAATGCCCAGAATTCCTCAGCCATCCGTGCCAACCGGGGAATTCTGGGAGCTGAAGTCCACACTTGTGAAAGTCGCCAAGGCTGAGAAACGCTGAGACACTGAACACAATCTGGGCTTCGATGTTCAGCAGCAACTCCACCTGAATGACTTCAGTGAGATTAGTGCGTTCGCACCATTGCTTCTGATCTAGCTTGGAATGAGACAGAAGTTGGTTTGTGCCAAGACACCTGCGCTGGAAACCATGTTTATCATCCCCCAAAGGAGCTCTCAGATACTTACCGGTGATGGCAAGCGGTCCACTGATATATCCAAAACGATCCCCTCTTTCGTCAACCACGACAAAGCTTCTGCTCCAGCAAAAAGCCAGGTTGGGTGGGACGGAGCGTGGAGAGAAAGGGCGTCCTGTGCTTTGACGCGGTTCTTGTTTGACGTATTTTCTCTGCCAAAAGAAAGGAAAAAAGACCAGGGAGGAATTTGCAAGAGGACGCGTAGTCCAAATGTGCTTTCAGACGACCAGCGAACAGGGACTGATCTCCAGCAGAAGTGAAGCGGAGTCAGAGCTGGATGAATTGATGGATTCTGATGCGGGAGACTGCTGGGAAATCCAACAACTGCAACGCGGGGCGACTGCTTCGGAATCCAACGATGGCAAGCCGTCGAAGACACCCTCTGGGAAAGGGCAGCAGTCGAGTACTTCCGCAACCGTGCCGAGAAGGCAGCGAGGCCGGATCATGAGGAGCTTGATCCGTAGACATCTTCAGGGCTGATGCCGTCGGCATGCGAGAGTAGGTCAGGGATGCTCCCGGTCGGACCTCCACCGGCGCTCTGATGACCCCAACGAGACAGTCGGGAAGGTTCATCTGGATCTCGTCAGCGAGGACCCGATTTCCTGAAGTCGTTGGTGGAGAACATGCTTTTCTCTCATGCGCCTGAGCCTTAGCAACTCTGAATGTGCAGAGCTAAACCTCTTTTTGATGAACCATTCGGGGTGCAAGTCTCCAGAGAGATCAAAGACATCAAGTTGGCAGCCATAAGTACATGGCTGAAGCCTTTTATGATCTTCTCATGGCCGCCTCGGGGACTTCTTTAACTTCACCTGAGACACTCCTGGGTGCTTGCAACCGCGGGTTCTAGCACGAAGCTCATGCAAGCTTCTTCTTTTTCCTTCTCCTCCACTGAGGATTTCTGCCCTGGACAGGGGTTGGACTTGAGGGCTTCCAACATCTCTTCCAACCTAACGATTCTATGATTTTCGGGTTCGATGGCTTTATGGCTCTGTGATCCTATTTTTATTAATTCCCCACCTTGATTATTTTTATAAATCGCTCAGGCCAGCAAACGTGCCTAATATTCCTCCCTCCGAGTTTCCCAACAACAACCCTGTGAGGTGGGTTGGGCTGAGAGAGAGAGAACGGGCCACAGCTGTCCAACGGGCTTTCATACTTCAGGCAGGACTGGAACTCACCACCTCCTGGTGTCGAACCTGGTGCCTTAACCGCAAGACCAAACTCGCCCTCTGTATTCCATGTTGTGATGGTGTGGTTGTGTCGTTCTGCGATCCTACGACTTTGTAGTTCTGGCATGCGGTGATTTTGAGGCTCTGCGATTCTTTGATTTTGTGATGCCACGCTTCCATGATTCTGTACATTTGTGATTTTGTGGTTGTGTGATTCTAGGATTTTACGATTCGGTGACTTTATGGAGCACTTATGCTGGGTGAGGCTCTTTCCGAGGCCCTGGTGCTGGGAGCTGAACCCAGGACTACCTTTCTGCAAAGCCGCAGCTCTGCACCTCCACACACTACATTTTCTTTGAATTCACCTCTTTATGACTGGAAAGAGACCCATTCTGAGGCTGCTTCGATGCAGAAAGGAAGGCGCAGCGACGTCTTGCACCCTGAACCCCTGGCAGCCGGTCCTTTCCCCTTCGTTTTCCATCCAGATGTGTGTTGTTTTCAAACAGTTCTTGTTAATTTGTTACCTGTGCTGCCTTTGTACCTTTCCAGGTCTTTAACTCGTGATGGAGCAAGAATCTCCGAGAAGAGACCCCAAATCTTACTTACATCCCACCACTTTGCTGGTTAAAAACTGCTCTTAGCATATCTTCTCTGTCTTCAGGATCAAAGGCTTCCAAATCAGGGACAGAGGAGAAATTCCGGGTAGTCCTCGACTTACGACTGCAATTGAGTCCAGAATTATGGTTGTATGTCATTAAGTCATTAAGCAGGTCATCCTGTGACTACACCCAATTTTACAACCTTTTTTGTGGCAGTCGTTAAGTGAACTTACTTTCCCCTATGGTCTATCAGCACCATTTTTCCAACAGCATTGCCGAAAACTGGAAGTAAATGCCAGAAGCTGGCCAAAAATGCTGGGAACCACCGTCGCCTGACTGCGGGATACTGCAAACAGCCGTAAATTCAAGTCAGTTGCCCAGCGTCCAAAATGTGATCACATCACCACAAGGGGGGGGCTTCAGAATTTCAAAATCGGGTTGTGAGTAGCTCTGGGGAGGCCCGTCATCCCTTCGACCGGTCGCTAAGTGATCCACCGTAAGCCGAGGACTATCTGTAGTTTGGCTCGCAAATGACTGTGAAAAATCAGGAGTTTTTCGCGCTACGATATTTGCTTAAAAGTTCCTAAAAAGATTCCTGCTGATTTTTCGGCTGCCACGGATGAACACGGCTCTCCGCCTACCGCATCTGAGCGTGAAGGTTTCTGTGCACCAGCCGCCCGTTTGTCCTGATCTGGAGAGCGTATTTTTCCGCGTTGCGTTGCGCCTTGCTAATTACGTGTAACTGATTATCTAATTGTATGGGGCAGCCCCGATCCGAAAGAGCACTGTTGCGAAGAAAGCCGGTGAGCACGTGGCGCGTTAGGAAAATCGAAGAAGAAGGAAACGGCTTGGAGGACAGGCTTGCAGGCGCATGTAAAGTCTAGGGCTCGCTTTCAAAGAAATCTCGGATTTGGTGAGCTCATTTGGCAGACTCACTGAAAATACGGAACTGGGGGACGTTGAAAGGAACGGCTCTGCGAAAGGACAAAAGCAAGAAAATTGGCGCAATGACCGGCGGGAAAAATTCACTTTATCGCGACGGCCTGGAACCGAACCTGCAATACAGGCAGTCCTCAGCTTATGACCATAATAGAGCCTGTCTGTTACAGTCGTAAGTCACGATCGGCTCACCCAGGCGGCAGACCCAATTCGATGACCTTTATCTGCGACGGTCGTTAATCCTGGCTGGGGATCTCTGGGAGCGGAAGTCCACACCTCTTGACGTTTGCTGAGGTTGAAAAATGTTGTGCTGCCCCTTTGGAGAGGTTTGGGACAGACTGAAAAAATGGTCGTAGAAAGGTAAAATAAGCCTGCTGCGATGGTGTGGCCATGAGGACCTTGCACCGCCCTCCTGACTCCCATCTGGCCAAGTGACCTTTGCACCACCCTACTGACCTGGCCTACCTCGCAAGGCTGCTGCCTTCTCAGAATCTGCGGAAGCAAATTTGCCTACACTTTGCATCACCCATGCGCAGACACACCTGCACATCAGGGGACGTGGTTTCCAGGGGCTCAGACCAGGGAGAACCTAACTCGGTGACAGTGTTTGGGTTGACCCTAAAAAAGTCAATGTGAAAAAGCATTTGTGAGAACATGAGGATGGGAGACCACGATGAAATCCCAGGATTGTGTACTAGACTTCACTGGCGGTCATTCGAACCGGCACGAGGCAGGACATGCTTGATAAAAACCTAACATTACAGTTGGTCCTCAACTTACAATCAATGGCTTTGTGACTCCTTGAGGTTCCGACAGACCCGTCCAGAAGTACTTCCGAATTTCCTCTGGCCACCCCTCCCGGTCCCACGATTGCATTTTGGGCACTTGGCAACGGGTTTGCATTTACAGGCATTTGCAGCATCCCGCAGTCACAGGACTGCGATTCACAATGGTGGTTTTTTTGCCAGAAACTGGCACCGGCTTCCCGTTTTCGGCGACGAAGGCCCATTAGTGAAATGGATCCACTTAACGGCCGCAGCGTCCATTGAACAACTGTGGCGTTCACTTAATGACTGCCAAAAAAAGGTCATAAAGTCAGGCACAGTCACATGGTGACTCACTTAATGGCCTCCCACGATTGACAACTGTAATTCCAGGCTCAGTTAATACAAATAATAATTGTAATTGCATTAAGGTTCTCATTATTTTGGCTGATCTTTATTTTTCGCTCTGGTTTTCCACTTAAATGG
>JANHZU010012457.1:0-14384 GCA_032468055.1 Acrochordus granulatus | reverse complement strand
GGCGCGGCGCGGCGCGGCGCGGCGGGCGGACGGACGGACGGACGGACAGGCGGACGGTCCCCGGCGCCGCGCACCCAGGTAAGCGGCTCTCGCGGGCCCGGACGCTGTTCTTGGCGCTGGGAAGGTCGAGGAGGGGCGGGGAGTTTCCAGCCACGCGGGAGAGGAGCGGCCACCTTCCGTCCCTTCGCGGGAACCCGAGGGGGGTCCTGCGAGCCCAGCGCCCCTTGGCCGCAGCCGGGCTTCCCAGCGCTGCCGCCGATGGCCAGCGCACCAGCTCCAGCCCTGCCCAGGTGGCTCCCGTCCTGCCGCGGAGGCAGGGCAGGGCGCTTTTTGGGGTAGGGGAGTCGGAAGGCTCTCGGCCCTTCCTGAGCATTGCATCTCGGGTGGAGGGAGCCTCCTGACCTCTTGGGACCCCCAACGTTGGGGCTTGGAAGCGCTGGTCTACCAAAGAAGACTCCAACTCACATCCGTCCCAGCAAATGGGAATTGTAGTGCAGGTCGTTTGGGAGGTGGTCTGCTTGCGGGAATGTCCTCCAAGGAGATTGGGAGAGAATGGGGTTGCTCCCTTGTGCACCGCGGGAGTGGAAAAGGAAAGTGAGGGTGTCTTCGGTTTCTTAGCTGCCTGCACACAGCGCCCCAAACTTGAAATAGGACTGCTCGTTTCTGGCTTCCTGTGTTGGAAGAGTCAGAGACCATGGTTTGGGCTTAACCTGTTAGTGCCAGTGCTGATGGAGTTAATATGCTCTGGTTAACGTTGCAGGCAGAAAGAGAGAAAATTACAAATGTTATTTTCCCTTCTTTCTCAGTGGACCTTTTTTCCTGCTCTGCTTCTTTAATAACAGTTTTGCTAGCCAAAATTAAATACTGCTTGCTTGCCTGTTCCTGGAAGTTTCCAGGAAAGCTGCTTTCCTAGCTTATCCTTGTTTGGCAGACAATTAAAAGAATAGCTACACAATTTGATCTGTTGTCAGACTGTGAACTATGCCTCTGAAAACTCCTGACCATTAATTCCAGGGTCATGGAAAATCCGAGGGAACCAGTCTGCAGGGAAAACCAAGGTATCAGGATGGTAGGCTAACCACAATGATGATGCAAATAATTCCTTAAAACCACACGAAAACTCTTTTAAGTGACAATAGCTAGCTAATATTGGAAGAAAACAATCCTTAGCATCTGATCTGGGTTAACCTTGGATAAAAAAGACTGAAAAGAAGAAAAATGTGGAAGAAATTTTTGGGAAACTGCACATGTGCTGTTCCCAATAAAGGACAGAATTTTTCATCATGTAAGGTAAAAATGTTTGAGATATTGATATTGGAGGGCATGAAAAGCTATGCTTGGCCCAAAGTGAGCACTCAATCACTAATTATTATTAAATTATTAGTAATATTAGTGATTTAGTAATAAATCAATTATTATTAAATTATTAGTAATTTAGTAATATTAGTGATTTAGTAATAAATCAAACTTGGATAGTTGAGTCCTGGTAGCTGTCTTCTGTTCAGGTGGATCTAGTTTACTTGCAGTTAAATCACGTCTTGGGTGGCTTAATTCAGATCTTCAATTTCAGCTGCTCCAAAATCCAAAGTCTGTTTTTTTCTCTATAAATAAAGTTTAAATAAAGGTTTAAATAAAGTCGATGAAAGGTTTAAATAAAGTCGATGAAAGTCAGAGAGAGCTTGTTTAAACTGTGGCTTGTGGGGTAGGAAATATTAACATGCCAGACTAGATAACAATCTCAGGATTGCTTAATATAATGTGCAAACCCAATTTTGGTCTATTGATTTTTTGGCCAGGTTTTTTGCCTGAGAATTTTGGAGCTTCTTCAAATAATATTTTGGGCTGGAGGGAACTGTGTCTTTCAAAGGCCAACAATTTCTTGCCTTGTTGAGGTTTCATACTTCTCAGAATCTTTTGAATCTGATTTTCTCCCTGGTGGGACCTACCATGATCCCATGTTTAATGAGTTAATATTACACAAAGTGATTCTCCCAGTTGCAAAAAAGTCACTAAAAACACCCAGCTCTTCAGAAACCCAGGACTTGCAGAGCAAACAACTATTTGGAATTAAAAAGTGTTTTTCCCCTGAACTTTTCCAGGATGTATTGAATTAATGTTCCTCTGCCATTACATGAGGATTGTTGCCTCAATCCCATCTAGAGTAATATAGTTTTCCCTATAGTCATGTTTTAGAAAGATTTTTCTTTTTTTCTGTGGAAACAGAAAAATTTAGGAAACTTTGCAGTGCCAGGCAGGGCTTACTTAAATCCTGCAGAGTTGAAGGACTTCTGCTGGTAGAAATCCATTCTAGGGAGACCTTTTTCATCATTTATTACATCGTCCTTTGAAACCAGAAAGGGGGGAACCAAACCTGAGGTTTTTGGCCACAAGAGGTATCTTGCATACTAAAACATATTGGGGGGGGGCAAGAATTGCTGGTTGATTTGGCCATCTGTGTGCATAATTTGGAGAAAATTTCCCCCCTCCGCTCCAGGGGAGTTGGTGACTAGATTTTCATGGAGATTCAGAGCGATCTGTTTCAAGAAGGAAACTCGGAAAAATCAGAGTAAGATTTGAGCATTGCACAGTCTTTTCATTTCCCCCTCAATGGCTGGAGTGGCAGGCAGAGGCTTGCAGTATGATTTCTGTAGAAGCATTGGGTGTGAAGGGTCCCCCTGAGATCATTAGCTCCAGCCGTTCCTCAGAGCTAGATCTTAGTCCAGGATGCCTGGCAGTCCAATCCTTGCTTATGAGTAATCCTCAATTTACGACCATTCATTTACTGACTGTTAAGGCAGCACTGAAAAAAAGGACTTACAACCCCTCCTCCCATTAATTCTGTCACAGCATTCCCACAGTCACATGATTATGATTCAGGCACTTGGCAATGATGGTTTGCAAAGTTTCGGGGTCATGTGCTCACCATTTGCGACCTTCCTAGCCAACTTCTGACAAGCAAAATCAATGGGAGAAGTTGGATTTGCTTAACCTGATTTACTTGATAACTACAGGAAAAAAGATAAGATCATGCATGGTCATTTGATGACTCAATTACTACATTGCTTAGTGATGGAATTTCTGGTCCTGTGGTCATAAGTTGATGAATTTTGGAAGAAATGGGGATAAATTATCTTACTTATCTGGGTCATGTAATTATATGAAAATGTGATAGTAAGGAGATGCTAGATGAGTGCAAAATCTTGTGCCTTAAAAGTTTGCAGCCAAGCATAAATACAATTCTTGAGGCTTTGTAGCGATGGTAGCAACTTCTCTCTTGGATAATTTGGTTGAAGCAGAAACAGGCAGTCAGTAACTGTTACAAATATTTAGAAATTAAAGTTTCTTTATCAACCGATTTAAGGTGCAGTGACCAAGTCAGACAAAATGTGCATTTGTGATTTTAATATTCCAACTTTCATTTCCACCAATGCATTGCTAACTACTGATTAAGTTGAAATGAGATGTTTTGGGCTTTCTTGAACCTTGATCACGCCATACGGAGTAGTTTAAATCAATGTTTCCTTTATCATTCTGTATAAATCTGCATAATTTTAATATGGGAGACTTGCTGATAGGGCTCTGTTGTTGAACTGCCTATGTTTATCCCTTTTGTTACCTAGAGTTTGTATCTTTGGTTTTTATGCTATTGATTAATATAGACTTTTATATTTATGTTTTTTTACATTGTTTTATCTCTTGTGCTGTCCAGAGTCGCCTTTGGTGAGATGGATGGCTATATAAGTCTGATGAATAATAATAATATAAAAATCACAAAAAACAGAGCCCTGCAAACTGAAATAGACAAAGGCGGAAGAAAGCAAAGATACCACCAATATTAATAGGTGCCTTGAGTGCAATCCCAAAAAATCTGGAGTACCATTTGAACACCATCTGCACTGACAAAATCCTGATTCGTTGATTGCAAAAGGCAGCATTATTTGGAACAACTTACATCCTATGAGGATACATTTTACAGCATAAGATATCAACATTTGCCTATCCTAGGTCCTTGGGAGGGACTCAGAAGGTGGATAAAAATGCCAAATCCAGTCTAAACATCTGGCTGACTGTGTGACAAACCATTATAATTTCTGTAAAAAAATCCTGACTATAATAAAAATAAATTTTGGAAAAAAAACCTTGCTGTTATTTTGAAGGGTCTTTGGCAAGGGTGAGTGAACCCTGTTGGATTGCATGGACTTGTTTCTTCTGTTCTTGTTCACTTCTTGTCATCCCTGCCTCTTCTATTTTTGCTTTTTATTGCATTTTTCTCTTGGTTTCAATATTTTCTCTTATAAGTACCCAGAGTGGTTGGGAGTATGATATCATGCAAAATTAATAATAAGAGATGATTATGATAATAATAATAATATTGGCAGTTACCTCAGAAAGATGGCTGAAACACGTAGAGATTTGAGAAAAGGTTCTGTGCTAGGCCTGCTTGTATGAGGAGATTTGTGGCAAGGTTGATGCAATGTTTGCACATCTCTGGAATTTGGTGGAATTTGATGCTGGCTAGGGAATTCTGGGGGTTGAAGTCCACATCTCTTAAATTGGCTGAGTTTGAAAAGCCCTGAATTAAAGTCTCACCATGTTTGGAGGAAACTAGTTTGAGCAAGGTTGATTAATAGATTGGATCCACAAATTGTGCAGGACTATGGTTTGCTGTCACAGGAAGCCACAATCAGTATTTTAAAGATATAACCTGGAAAGCAAATTATGCTGGTGCTTCTCTGTGGTAGGGCCTGCTGGGTTAATCCATCTGCTGCAGTGTACAAACCATGATTTAGCAAGTTGTGAAAATTAATCCAGCTGCCATGTTCTCAGTTAACAACAGTTCACCAAATATCAGCAAAGTCGTGGCCATAAAAGCCAGGATTTCTTCCTATTCTTGAAAATTGGCATTTTGAACCAGTATCATTTATTTTCTGGCTTGGGAATCTTTAGAACAACATTATGTTGTTGTTAGTGGTATGGATTTTACAGAGAGGCTTCTTGATTCTCTTTTTAATTAGCATCAGCCTTGAGGGTGTAATCCTGTGTTTCTCAAACTTGACAACTTCAGTCAAACTCAGAGATGGGAAGCAACCATAATAATGATAACATAAAAATAATTCTCGGGGTGCAACAGATATCAAAACAGAGGCTTGTATGTGATGGCCATTCGGTATGAAGTTTGCTAATTCTGATTTTTATTTGGAAAAAGGAGGGCATTGTCGAAAACTCGTTGGGTGTTGTTGGATGTGGGGAGAACCTTTGAAGGCTTATTCTGCCCATTGCTGAAGTTTTCCTAGGCTACAGGTTGGCTTGAGCAACCTTACCAATCTTGCATGCTCTCAGTCCCCCAGACTGGCATCAAGCAGGACCCAGAGTGTGTTGGAAAAGGCCCACGCGTCTTCTCAGCACAGGCTGTGGTTCTGAGACAGACCTTTGGTGATTCTTTGCAAGGACAAAGCTGGAAATCTGTTCTGAAATCAGATGCATTTTCCAACCCTCTTTTAAAAAAAAATACTCCAAAAAGATTGTGGGGCTTCAGGACCCCCTACATTGGATAGTTTTGTTTACATTACATATGGGTAATACAGCAAAGCATAATATCAAAGCAAAATTCAGCTCTTTTTTTCTTTCACTTGTGCCCGATTTTTGGAGACTGCCTGGACAAAATCCCTGCAGTTTTCTTGGCAAGGTTTTCAGAAATGGTTTGCCACTGCCTTCTTCCTGCGGCTGAGAGAGAGTGACTGGCCCAAAGTCACCCAGCCAGCTTTCCTGCCTAAGGCAGGACTAGAACTCTGCTGTCTCCTGGTTTCTAGCCTGGTGCATTAACCTCTATATCAAACTGCCTGTCTAAAATGCATCTAACCTTATTTGATTTGAATATCTAAGCACCTGGACCACTATGGCAAAACATTTCTAGTAGCAAACCATTACTAGCTTTTCTTTTGCACATAAGTCATATGTTTAAAGGTAGGATAAAAATAATCATCTGCATTATTGTACCATTAACATCTTTTGGGGACAAGTTAAATTTTTGTTAGAGTGGATTTCCAGCATGTTTCCCACCAGATGGAAATATTCAAACCCTTTCCTGTTTTCCAAGATATCCAGGGTTTGTCTGGCGGTAACTGATAAAATTATCAACCCTTCCTGTTCTCTGGTGTCATTTACCTATTAAAGATATACCTTTAATAAGACCAGAATTGTTCCATTGGAATGAAAATTCTGAATTGTTCCATTGGAATGAAAAATCTGTCAAAAACAATGGAAAAACTCTACAAAATCATTGCATATGCACTTATTTTTAAATATTTTTAAAGATATGGGATTTATACTATATATTATCAGAGTAACTTTTCCTAAGCATTAATACCATCTGTAACATTCATTCCTAATTTTCTCTAATTTTGGAAGAATTTGATTTCAGTGGTTTTCTCTGTCAATTGGATCACTTTGTCATAGGTAACAGTTGCCTTTAAAGAAAATCCAGAACTCTGATGAACTTTTGCAACTTTTTTTCCACATTTTTATACCAATGTGGTAAGAGGTGGCAGATAGCTAAATGGTTGCTTCTATAGTCCTGTATGCTTACAGACATTTGTTTAGTGACTGTTCAAAGTTACAACAGCACTGAAAAAAATGATTTAATGGCTGGTCCTTGCACTTATGACCCTCACAGCTTCCCTACAGATCAAAATTAGGGCTTTTGGCAATTATGGAGGTGCGGTGGCTCAAGTTAACAACGGTTGCAGAGTCCTGGGGTCGTGTGATTGCCATTAGCAACCTTACCAGGTGGTCTCTGACAAGCAAAGTCAATGGGGGAAGACAGATATGTTTAACAACTGCATGATTCACTTTACAACTTCAGTGATTTTCTTAACTGTGGCAAAAAGAATCATAAAATCAGGCATGACTCATTTAACAACTGCTTTGCTTAGCAACAGAAATTCTGGTCCCAATTGTGGTTGTAAGTGTGGGACTGCCAGTACTCAACAGAGCTGTGCTTCTTTTACCAATCTTTGAGATCCTTTGATTCCTAAATGCAGCACTGACAGACTCTCCTTCCTCCTCAGCATTTAGAACTGATCTGGTTTCTTAAAAAAGGAATAAAATCTAAATAAGCTGCATCCGGGAAGTAAGATTAATGAAGCCTCATCAAATTAATCAAGAGAAATATGCAGAGAAAGTACAGCTGACAGCCTCTTCAATGTCTTCATCCATCTTTTGCAGATTGCAGTAAGAGCTGGCTACTGTTGATGCATCTTCAGGATGGCCTAAATGGTTATTTGTAGCATATAGATAGTCCTCAACATACAACCATTCCTTTAATGACCACCCAGAGGGGGCTGCTTTAAAATCTTGATAGAGGATGAAAGAAAAGACCCCTTTTCTTTTTAAAAAGACTTTCCCTCAGGGCATGGAGCCCCCTGTTGTACGATGTTCCCTATGCAAAACTCTGGTTGAAATTTCATCTTTTCTATTATCCTGCCCTACATCTTGGTTGCAGCAGAATTTCACAGCTCAGCCAGATGGTCAATTGGCCTCCTTCGCCAATAGAAATTAGTTCTTCAGATTTGAAGCACTTCCTATTTTTAGGGGCAGGCAGACTGTTATTTGATTTATGACGGATTCTGCACATCCTGTCTGCCTGGGTGGTAGGTTTTTTTTGGGAGGGGGTGTCAGGGAAACTAAAAGAACACGTAAAATCACAAGGGCTGAGCTACCCAGGAAGGGGTGTGGGTCCTGCTGGAGTAGGTTACTGGAGGTCTTTTGGGCTGGGCATTTCCCCATAAATGTATAAGAGTGGATGCTACAGAAAATAATATGCAGGAAATAAAGTTCCTTAAAAATGCTCATTTTTCCATTTAAAGTTACACTGAAGTTTGTCATCTCTGCTTCAAAAGTTTTCCAAACCTTTGCAACTTTAAGATGTGTGATTTCAACAATCCACCTATGCTGGCTGGGGAATTCTGGGAGTTAAATTCTACCTGTACTGACTGAGGAACTTTGAGAGTTGAAGTCCGCATATAACTTTTTGATATGATGATAAAAAAGACACTTCCAGTTTTTGGCAAAACTGTACCATAGTTAGCTATTGATGGGCAAGCCCCATTTATGGTCCTATGTCAAGGACTACCTGTAAAAACACTTTCTTTTGCACACACAACTTCTTGCCTTTAATGTGAATCTGTGCCCATCTAGTTTCTGAATGTACCTGTTCTGTGGATTTCCTGATAGATTGATACAAAGAAATAAATGAATTTATAAAATAACTAGATGAAGTATTTCAGGGTTACTCCAAGTGCATACAAAGTGTGTGCACAGTTGTGGCCTGACCTGATAGTATGAACAAAGTGAACAGGGAATACAGGAATGTCATTAAAGATGGACTGATGCATGAAATTGTAAATATCCTGTGTATTGGCATGTGCTAACCTGGACGTTATGACTCACATGTTGGTGTAGCTATTGCTGTTATTCCCCATCCTCAAATTGATTTAAAGAACATTTGTCTTAAAAACACACCGAGTAAGTATCCCTTCTATTCAGATTTTACCATTTAATGCATTTGTCTTGTATTAGTGAAGGTCCAGGTTGAAGTTTTTTTTATACCAGCCTTCCAGAGGTGCTAGTTCATAATTCTCTGGCTAGGAATGATGGGGAATGTAGTCCATCGCATTGGGAGGCTGTTTAAGTAGAGCAAGCGAATCTTATTTCTTAACATATTTCAGAGCAATTCCTAATAAAGCCTGCTGTTAAGATCTGCTTGGATGTTTTTGTCTTGGTTTTCTTAGGACCGGGTCAGTCTTATCACAGCAGTGAAGCAGACCAAAAAAAAAAAATAAACCAATTTGGTTTTTGTATAATCCTGTTCCGGTCTTGGGCTTTGAGGGGTGTGCTTCCCTGTCCTCTTTGGGAAAGCATAGTCTGGCTTTGATCCATTTGCATGCTTGCTACCCTCAGGTTGTATTTTGAAAGCTGGTTTGCCATGTGGGCTTGCAACCTAGCAGTTCAAAAGCATGTAAAAATGCAGGTAGATAAGTAGATACTGCCTAATTTGGTGGGAAAGGTAACAGCATCCGTGCGCCTTGGCATATAGTCATGCCGGCCACATGATCACGGAAGTGTCTTTGGACAAATGCTGGCTCCCTCAGCTGTGAATCAGAGATGGGCACCCCCGCTAGAGTCAGCTGTGACTGGCAGGAGAAACCTTTCCCTTTACAGCCCATGGTTGGGCGAGTGGAAAGTTGATCTCAGATTTTTTAAAAGCTCTCGCAGTTTCCTCTTCCTGCCCCAGCAGAGCCGCTATGGTTAAAGCAGTCTGTCAAAAGCAATTTTTATTCAAAGGTGCAAGGTACACTCTGCATCAGGTGCATAGGCATGCATTAGATGAAGAGGTGAGCTGCTGCTTGCAAAAGCTGCCTTGGAGTAAAATTAGTTACAGGTAGACCTTGATTTACGACTGCTCGCTTATTAACCATTTGAAGTTATGATGTACTTGAAAAAGGGGACTTATGACCTGGATCTGAACTTCTGATGGTCATCCCCCCCATGGTCACATGACCACACTTCAGGTGCTTGGCAACACATTCACATTTTTGGCCATAAATATTGAAATGGTGATAGTATGTGGATGATACATTTGTAATTATTAAGGCATCTGAGAAACACAATTTCTTACAACATCTTAATAGTGAACAGCCCATATCCAATTTACTTGTGAAGAAGACACAAAACGAGGTTTGGCATTTTTGGATTGCTTAGTAAAGAGCACAGCCAGTTGTCAGCTTATCACAAGTGTTTATCTCAATGGGTTTGTTTACATGAACAAGTACCTTTGTTTCGACTCCAACCATTCACTGGAAATAAAACGGGAGAGCGAATTCCCTGTTCATTAGGGTGGTCATCTGTGCACTTTCGAAGATGACCAAAAAATGGAAGTCATCTCCACTGCATTGTGACAAACAGCAACACCTGACACATGTTTGAAAAGCAAACGAACCTTGTACTTTGTACCAGGAGAAGACCAACCCTCCGGAGAGTCAACCGGATGAACCCTTTGACCGGTTGAAGCAAGAATGCAAGGCAAATATTGTCATCCCCTGTGAAAGGCACACTAGTGAAGCCACACTAGTGAAGACCCTAAGCCAGGTCAACATACGTGCCTCATTCTCAGCTTCCAACAAAATAGCCAGCCATTTAACACATCTATAGGACTGCCTTCCATCTAACACCAAGGGAAATGTTTTCTACAAAATCAATTGTGGATCTTGTGATATGTCATATGTTGATGAAAGCTCCAGGTTGTTAGCCACGAGATGTGAAGGACACAAAAGCTGAACAAAAAACAAGTTGAGTCGGAAGTGGAACTTGAACAAATAGAGAATTCATTGTCTATAGCAGCGCATGCCCTTGCAACTAGCCACACAGTCGACTTTGAAAACCCAACAATCTTATTGAAACATCAGAGGCTTTCAAAGAGAAGGATGCCCGAACAATTGTTAATTGCTGCAACACAGAACAATTGTAATAGCACAAATTCAATTGCTTTGGATTCTGCATGGCAACCACTGGTAAAACAAATTGCTAAAGACACTAATGAACTAGGGGGAGGACAGGGGGGTCATGAAGGCTGAATTAAGCTGAGTCATGCACGAATGAGATGGGGTGTGAATGTGTAGGTGGGCGGGTATGCATATGAAGATGTATAAAAACAAGGATTACAGCTCTGCTGTGTTAGATTACACTTTTGCGAGTGAGCAAGGAGATTAACTAGTGTCTCTGAAAGATTTCACTTTCAAAAATAATTCTCTGCATTCTCAAGTATTTGGTGTGGAGAATATGGCACATTTGTGGCCATTTGAAGCATCCCACGATGGTTTTGCCCAAAAGCAGCACTTCTGGTTTTTGGTAAAACCGTGTCCTAGCAAACAGCGGGTTCACTTAATGACCATGGTATTCACACTTCATATTGCAGCGTTCGCTTTATGATCACTACAAAAAATGTTGTAAAATCAGATTGCCAGGCTCCATTATGGTCATAATTTGAAGACTACCTGCAGTCAGAAAACATGGAATCAGATGCTTGTTTTTTTGCCACAGTAGATTAACATAGCTCTTTCTACAAAATCTTTTACAAATGAAGACTCCTTCATCTGAGCCCCAGGCTGCCAACTTATTTTAGATCGGGGTGCCTTTAAAATTTTGCACAGCTCCACTGGGCACACTTGGAAAGCAGCTGCTGGGAGAAAGCAACCTGTTTGCCAACAAACTGGGTAGGAAGGCAGGATATAAGTCAAGGTAGGCAAATAAAAAGGTTCCCAGGCTGGTCCTTCGCTAGTCATAAAATATTCATTTAACAGAAGATGGAACAGATCCCAGGAGTTTCTCCATCACCCCTGTGGGACTTTGATAGACATGAAAGATCTTGTGGCAATAAGTATGATGCTGAAGTTGTCTGATTAGTTTATAGTATGCCAGCACTCTAATTTAATATGTTTTAGGAAGAAGTTTTTGAAAAACAGGTCAGCTGCAGTCAGGATGCTAGGGATACCTAGGGTTTAACATGGGACCTGGTTGGTCCCATGTGGCCTCTTCTACTCTTGACTGTTATCTGCTTAGAGTCACTGGGAGGTAGGCAACATATACATTTAATAAATTATAGTCAGCCAGATGTTTAGATGGATTTGGTATTTTTGGCCACCTCTCCAATCCTTCCCAAGGACCTGGGATAGGCGGAAGTTGTTCTTTGAGAGTGTTAAAGGTCTCCTTGCAGGATGTAAGCTGTTCTGAGTAAAGCTGCCTTTTGCAGCTGATGAGGATTTTGTCAATGCTGATGGTGTTCAAATGGTGCTCCAGATGTTTTGGGACTGCACCAAGGCATCTATTACTATTGGTACCACCTTTGCTTTCTTTTGCCACAGTTCTACTTCTATTTGCAGGTCTTTGTATTTTGTGATTTTCTCTAGTTATTTCCCTTCCCTTCTCCTGTCTCCAGATACTGCCATGTCCACTATCTAGACTTTTTTGTCTTTCTTATCAACAGTTGTTAAGCCTGGGGTGTTATGTGAGAGGTGCGTGCCTGTTTGAATTCTAAAGTTGCAGAGCACTTGTGCTTCTTATTAATATTATTATTTGGTGGAAGATTGTGTAACCAGGATCAGGCAAATAGACAGCAAAATATTACAAATCTCAAGTATCATATTTTCACTGTCTTGTCTGATTTAATTGTGCAATTGTAAAAAATCACACATCTTAAGCCTAAGTAACTTGGTGACTAATTTTCCAAATAGAAACTCAAATGATCTATTATTGTACAGAGAAGGGGACATGCCTAATAACTCAGACAGGAGTTAGCTTCTTTATCTTTTAAATGCTCTGGCTAATTGAAATAATAAATTCACCAATTCACCCAGGCATTTTGCCTTTAAATCCCAACAGATATTGACTACACTACATTTGTTAATTTTTTTATTTCTCTCTCTATCCCAAGCACTGATAGCAGCTCAGCAATTAGCAACCTGAGATAACCTTTAAAAAGAAAAGTTACTATAAAATGAAACCATTTGCCAGATTTTGACATCTAATAAAAGCATAACCACTGGTTTCTCTTTTTAGTGAAATGCTGCTTTGTAACTATCCCTAAAGGAAGTTGCAGATGTTTCAGTTTGGAAAAGCTATCAATGGAAAATAATTTTTCAGTTGCCTGCATTTTGCCTGCACAATGTTGGTTTTGATGGAAGGGGTAAACATGCACGTTTGAAATGATTGTATGGCTGATCAGACAGCAAAAGACAAATTGTGGAGGGCAGCTTTCCTGTCTCTGCATTGCAATGTGTCTTAAATCTAGGTCACATGTCTTGAAGCTGGGAATCTCCTCTCCAGTGACCTCCCTATCTCATAGGCTTGCAGAGCATTTGATCCTGTCTTGCTAACAAATCTCTTTGCAATTTATACTGCGTGGTTTGGATTTGGTTCTCCACTGCTGCAAAAAAAAAGAGAGAGAAGGGGTAGAAGGTTGCTTAAGGTTATCAAGCTTATTATTTCTTTATTTTTTGCAAACCCCCTTTCCTCCTTTCTCCGTCCCTGTGTCCATGCCATGGAATTGCCAAATCAACCTTACAGAGAAAAGCAAATTTGGTTTATTTCTATACATTTTGAATATCCCAGAGCCACTAGATTCCCATGACTGCAAGATGGGTGGCATAAAGAAATAAAATAAATATAAATTTAACAAACAATAACCTGCCACACAACACTCCAGACTTAGCAATTGTTAATAAGAAAGTCAAAAATTCTAGAAAGTGGACATGGTAGAACCTGGAGACAGCAGAAGAGAAGAGAAAGAACTGGAGAAAATCATGAAATACAAAGATCTGCAAATAGAACGACTGATAAAAGAAAGCAAAGGTGGTGCCAATAGTGAGAGACACCTTGTATGCAACTCCAAAACATTTGGATCAACCTCTTGAACAACATCAACATTGACAAAGTCACCATCAGTCAATTGCAAAGGCAGCATTACTTGGAACAGCTTACATCCTGCAACAATGCCTTTAACATCAAAAAATAGCATTTGCTTATCCCAGGTCCTTGGAAAAGGACTCAATAGGTGGACAAAAATGCCAAATCCAGTCTAAACATCTGGGTGAGTGTACGATGAACAGTAAAAAGAACTGGAGAAAATCACAAAATACAAAGACCTACAAATCGAAATAGAATCACTGTGGCAAAAGAAAGCAAACAAACCTTGGGTGCAATCCCAAAGCAGCTGGAGTACCACTTGAATACCATCAGCATTGATAAAGTCACTATCAGTCAATTGCAAAAGGCGGTGCTATTTGGAACAACTTACATCCTGCGACAGTACTTGTAATACTATCAAAGAACAACATCTTCCTATCCCAGGTCCTTGGGAAGGACTAGAATAGATGGACAAAAACACCAAATCCAGTCTAAACATCTGGCTGATTGTGCAACGAACCATAATAATAATCATGGTTTTAATATTCAGAGAGATGGCGAGGGGAGGGAAAGCCAGATTGGACCGAACCTTTCCCACTATGGTTTCTGAAAAGGGGCGTTTGGCTGGAATCGAAGACATAAGAACTTGCACACCAGTGTTATGTGCTGGCTTTGTGCACTGAGTTGTGGGAATTCCTCTTACTTGTTTGTAAAATAAGATAATCTGTGTTGCTGTTAAGGCTAAGCCTATAGGGAGTAATGAAAATCTTCAGGTCAGTTTCTCATTTTGTGGGTAAATGATGGGTGTTGTAGTCCTGTGTACTTGCAGAGCACTGGGCTTGGGAAAGCTGCCACTGACCTACTTTCTGAAGGTGTACATAATGTTCCACCATAGAAGTTAAAGGTTTCTCACTATCCTATTTTGG